>VOQK01026749.1:14993-27808 GCA_015052645.1 Benitochromis conjunctus
TACGTGGGAGATACTGCAGTGATCACAGGCTGAGATGATCGCGTTAATGATATCCACTCTCTTGACATCATGCAGGAAACTAAGGATTTAGAGCAGTCTAAAGCTCAAACCTTTGGCTCCAAAGGCATTCTTGCACATACATTAAACTTAGTATTTAACATGGGCCTATTATACTTTTTATACCACATATACTGCTACGATGGTGGATGTTTTAAAGAGTGCAAATCTACTACTCAGACTGAATGGCCATTTGCATAATACTATGTGAAAAGGCTGCACAGTGCAGACAGAATTTAGTGCATGTTTTCTGTAGGTCTGATTACATTGGAGCAGTATACCTAATAAAGTGTTTGTATGGTATATATTGGAGATACATCATGATAATGGTGCATACGCTATGATAGCAAAGTTGATTTTTCACATACAGTTAGTGCTGAGACATAACTGGAATAAGTAGCAATGGATATTTGCATATATCCTTTAAGTTGTCAGTGAAGATTCTCTGTCTTTCTATATATATATGTGTGTGTATGTAGCTATCTTTCCACAGTCTCTGGGTCAGCATGGGATATATTTCCACTTTAAAACTAAGTCCCCCTATCAGAGATGACTGGTATTTCCCAGAGAGCTTCCTTTTGCCAAGAGTTCCTCAGTTCTTTGGCTTTTATATGCTAAATTCTCATCCCTTTCCTGCTATCAAAACCACTCACCACAACTCCCAGCCCAGTTCCTTTACTCTGAGGTCACTTTATCCTTTGCTCCATAATCTCCATATTCTCATGCAGCTTCATCATTTTGACACTTACATAACATACTGTGGGCAAATCACGTTATCAAAGGTTTTTTTTTGATGATTCATTGTATTACACAAATGTTCAGCTGCATGTGAACTTTGTCTTTAAATTTTGACTTTAAACTTTGCCAAAATAAGACAACTCAAGGTCAAACAAAGTGAGGAAATAAACGCTAATGAGATCATCTCAAGACATCCAAAAAGTTTTTGCACTTTTCACAAAAAAAATAAAATAAAAAATGTTATGGAGAAATTGCTGTCAGCCTGCAGTTAGGATTTGCCAGTGAAACTAGATTGAGTCAGAAGGGAGTTAAGCCATTTCTCTAAAAGTCTCACACAAGCACTGCACACACTATTTCCTAGTCCGTTTTTTTTTTTTTTTGCACATGTTCATCCTTCCATTCAACAGTCTTCCCATCTACTCCTCTATCAATCAATCATCCTTAACTTTTGGTTTGTCAGCTGTATCCATTACTGTTATTTCACTTCTAGGAATCAGTTTTGACTTTAAACACCTGCTGACTCCTTACAGAGAAACCCTTCCTTGTGCACAGAGCAGGAAATTAGATATTATCCTAGAAACACACACACATTCTTACACATACACACACCAACACATAAACAGACACAAACTGTCTGACAAAGTCACACACACACACACACCCACACACACACATTACTATACCCTAGTAGGTGGCAAGTATCCCAGAACCCTTCAGTCCAGCTAATGGGTTTGGATGTGTGGATGAAAAAAACACATTGTTTGCCCCCCTTTGGATGTTTGTGTGTAGAATATTAAAAATACAGAAACACACACAGATTGTTAGCTTTCACTCACTGATATGCAAAATCTCTTTTTCTTAGCATCACCCAATTAAAGAGGTTTACAGTGTATTACACCAAATCATTTTTGGGAATTTGCGTGTGCCTATTTCTTCTTGTGCTCGATAACACAAATAAATAAGGGGGCAAACGCACAACAGGTGTTTTCTCCACAGAATTATTACTGATGCCCCGCCATGCTAATGAATATAGTGTTTACATTACTAACTAGTTTCCCCTTTTGCCCTCATTTTAGCTGCAAACTCCACCAGCAAGCTTTGCACTGGTGCGTTGTGCAACTTAAGAACTGCTGCTGCCTTCGCCTTAATTCTTAAAAATTGACATAAATCAGAAAAAAAAATCCACATCATTTTCAGGATATTGTTTTATTTTCCGAAAGCCCTGACAACAATCTAGATTGTGTTTATACGACATCTGTACGCAACAAGTATTAAGAGTTTCACAACTTGGGCACCTACACCAGTTATTAAAACATTTTTAACATTTTCGACTTATATATGTAAGTCTGAGTAAATAAAGAGATACAATTACAAAATAATCTATGTTTGTGCCAAAAGAAATGTTTACTTGTGACAAAGGATTTGCCCTTTATTTAAATAATCCTTAGGAGTGTATATTGGTATTTGGAAAAATTTTTAAAAAAAAATCTGAACTCCACTGCAAACCTTAGTATATATAGTGATATAATGGTTTCCTGCCAAGTCTGGACTCCATTTGGTATACACAAGGAACTGTACACAAGGTATTTCAAGTGGTATAATATAAAATAAAAATCAAGGAAAGTTTTAGCCTCATTGTAAAACCACTGAAATACACTCAAAATCTCCTCCATGGTTTATTATGTGGATTCATCTCTTGAACTGGTCCAGTGAGAGAAGTGTTATGCAGCTTAAAACGGTTCTGCATGAATGGGTTTTTCTTGTATGCTACAGTTTTCTGACACTAATCTCATTATTAGATATGCTAATTATCTGTATGGTATGTGGCTAAAGGAGCAACCTTTACTTCTTTGTTAAAAGGAAACATGTTAGGTCTTAAATGTACATGCAAACACAGGTAAAGAGTGTTGTCTGCTTTCATCTCCGTCGTCCAGCAAATGAGATGTCAAAATATAGTACCGCACTGACTTATGACTAAGAGTTTTGACTGCACTGCCGTAACCTCCACCACAGTGCTGAATGTCTACTTATGTAGACATAGTGGGATTCTGAATATCAACAAAGCATTTGTTTATGTATCTATACCGCAGGGCATGTGCTGCTGGGTGCACACTGTTGTTGACTGCACACTGTCAATCAAAACATTTTATTCTGCAAAAGAGAAGCACTGTTCTTTTTTTTCTGCTGAAAAACCCTTTAAATTCAGTAGATTTCAGCACCATGGACAGAACGGCTTTTCCACATGCTCCGTTTGTCTTTGACTCAGTTTAATGTCACTTTTTTTCTGAGTTTCAGAGTTATGAAAGCCAGCTTGTGCCATTTCTCAACCTTAAACTGTGCCATTTAACTTTGACTGGGTAAACGATGAACAAGAACAGGAAGATCTGTGCTCTTTCTGAAAGGACATCAACAATCAGCCACTGAAGGGGGCGTTTCTACCTCGAGTCTCTGGCTTAAATGTTGTCCACTGATGGCTCGCGGTGCACAGTAGTCTGTATCCACACGTATTTAAATTAATTAAATAAATTACATACATTCGGTGCATGGTGTACACGCACTTTAAAGAGGTTGTCAGACTGCAATGTAAAGTTTCTTTTGCGTTATTTTACTATAACACGTCACACCAGTGCAGACACAGCCCACTGCAGTTGTATGCCGAAGTGAAGCAATCAACAGTTAACAGTTCAAATGTAGTTAGGAAATAACTTTTTACCTTACTGTGGCGCGAGAACTCCCTCTGCACAACGCTGACTACAGGTACCTGAAGCGCAAGTGAGACGAATTCCAACTTGACGAACTCGTCCCTGTTCCGTGGAAAGGCGATCATGGCAGAAACCCCCTGCACGACCACAGTGTGACATACACTCTCCACGAAGGACAGCGGGTCCTCGTTCTCGGGGTTGCCCGTAGAGGAAAAGGAGAACGCGGGCAGTTCTCCGAGTGTGGATCCAACAGCCATGACAATCTCCAAGGATAAATTGTAGGGTAGCAACCCAGCCCGGTTCAGAGCCTCGACGGCGATGAGAACCGAGTCTCGGGGTGCGAACACGCGATTTTCCGTCGAGGTGTTCTCCTCCCGTTGGCGTGCCTGGCTTTTACTCCTGTTTGCGCCCCGCTGACTGTTAACGGACGCTCTAGTCCTAAGGCTTCCATACCCAGGCGCACTGGCACTTGTTTTAAACGGTCTTTCCAACTCCAACTGCTGCTCTTCTGTCAACTCTCTTTCGTTGCCCCAGTCCTCAGAGCCGCTGACAGCTCTAGCAGAGAGCAAGCGAGGCTGAACGTGCAGAGCCCCTATTCGAACCGTGTGGCCGATTCGTTTGAGCACTTGGCACGGCTGCGGGTGCGAGTGAGCGCAAATCGGGAGAAAGATGAGAGCGCACAACACTAAACATATTTGTGGCAAGACCCTGGTGCCTGGTCGCGCTGCCGGGCCACTCATCATCACCATCCCCACCGACTTCATCATCTCCGCTCCACAGCTTCACCGGATGCCCGGTCCAACCACACAGCGGCTGAACACCGGGACCGCTCCGTAGGTCTGCCTGTTGGCCCCCTGCCTGTGGCCCTGGTGTGCCGCACAGACCAGCTGTAGCCCCCGCAACAGGACCGGTTCCAGCTCGTGGTAAAGTTGTGCGTTTTCCCTCGGACACAGACAACAGGCTGCTGAGGCGCGAGATTAGGCACGAGCCGCGCACAAGCAAAAAATGATCCCCAAAAGTGCTGTTTTTCATCTCAAAAGATTTTCATCATTCAAGCCTCGGATTACTAAACATGTCATGGAATCAAACGGCAACATTTCCACATATTCCACTGGCAGAAAAAAAAAATGCAGCAGAGTGTGTAGGCAAGCCCTGCCTAGGTCGAAAAAGGTTAATGCGCATCAAACACATTCCAAAGCAGTGAAATCCACCTCTGGAAAAGTCTGATAGCTTAATGGCCTCAAAGGAAAATCATCCCATTATCATCCACAAGGCAGGGGCCAAGGCAGCGGTGCTTCTTCCCGGTACTCGAGGTTTTTTTTCCTTTTTTTTTTTTTTTAACGTTTCCCCCTTCTTAAAAAAACCCAAAACAAAACAAAAAAACACCCAAGTAGAATCTTTCCAGAGCGCACGCGCTGCTTGGCACGAGTCAGCCTCTGTGCTGGTGAGACCACTGGCGCCAGAGCCTGGTCTTTCTGCGCACATTCCAAGGAGATTTAACCCCATGTTTACTTCACAACCCAGCCACCCCTCACTTTTTACAGTGTCAGTGCGAAAGAAATGCGGAAATGGTCATGGACATGGTACTGGTGTCATTTATTCATAATCCCGACATGTTAAAAAATAAATAAATACAGCATATTGATTATGTATCACGTGGGAAGATTTGTGAGATTTTACTGGGGACAAAACCAGACAGCTACCTGTTTCATGTATGAGGACACCCAATCATACATTGTTTAACGGATGACACATGTCAGAGGTCACCGGGGACCCAATCAGCAGCCCGAGTTTAAACAAGCTCCAGATTAACGATTGGTTAATGGTCTGATGGTCTGATCTAGATTAATGATTGGCTAATGATCACTTTTGAAATAGGAGGCACGCCCACCGAGATAGTGGAAGATAGATGACCCTGATCGATCCAATATGGGCTGACCTTACAGGAAAGGACTGAAACAGGGAGAGAGTCGAGGAAGAGAAATTTTGACAGGAGAGAAGCGGGAGGTGGTGACTAATGGTAGGTAGGAGGAGAGAGAAGCAGAGGTTATGGTGAGGGGGGAAAAAAGCTTAGGAGGGCATCGTGGATAAGAGATGAAAAGTAAGGAGAGGAGAATGGTAAGTGGGGAAGAGGAGTGAGAGAGGAGGAGAACAGGTAAATGAAAATAGAATGTGAGGTGATATAAGATGGTGCTTCAGCTGCTGCCTCTTTAAAGAATCAAGGCTATTGAAGAAGATGAAAAAACAGATGGAGGGAAAACAGAAAGAAAATTACATCAAGAGACATATTCAAGGTGAGAAGTAAGCCCGTGCTTGCACTGTGTGTTGAAGTGGGATACCAGGCCACCATATGCTGCATAGCTCTTTTCAAAAGGGCTTCACAGTGTTCATTCTTATTCCAGGTCTTGATGAAAAAATAGTTCAGTCACGTAAATATTGAAGATTACCTCCACATGCCATTTAAATTTGGCTCAGTGGTGGAAATTCCCACTTTTATATAAATGCTGAAAATATATTTTCAGCACTTTCATATTGTAGTCTGGTATCCTCACCTGACTCGAGGAAATTCCTAATTTTTAGAGACAATATGATCATTCTGTTTGGAAGGAATATTTACAAAGTATTAAATAACACATCAAAAGGCTATTGTGTGGTCTGCTAGTAATCAGGATCAGATTTGTCTTATGCAAAAAACAACAACACACTTTTCTTTATTCGTTTCTAGGGCCCCACACCTTCACAGTGCACTATTACTTTTAATTTTATTTTTAAAATCTCATACTTTTATCAATCCAATCTGTTAGAGAGATAATAGGAAATGTGGTCAAGTCATAGACAGGATAGAAACAACAACTTTGATCTAAAATAACCATTTTGTAGGCCAAACTTTGCTTTCATCCAAGAATGGTCCATTTTCAGCATCCACTGCCTTTTATACATTTACACTGTAGTTAATTTGATGAGACAATGTGGAGACATGCTTCCTGAAGCCCCTCCCACAATGTTGTTTTAATGGGCACTTAAATACCCTTTAATCAAACTGTTCCCACAGCAACTTAAATGCCCTGAGGTCTGATTTCTGTGCCACCATACACAGAAAACCAGATGGCAAATTCTTTGCTAAATAAGTCTTGCATAGTCTCGAGCTGTACTTTAGGTCATTGTTATAGGAGGAAGTTGGCTTCATTAATGCACCAGCCACAGGGTGTGGATTGGCATTTCGAAATGGAATAGTAGCTTTCCTCAAGCTCACGCTTCATCACATATAATGCTTTTGTTTATTATGTTGTTTTTTGTGTGATTAAGATATTTTTTAATTATGTTTGTAAAACACTTTGTAATAGATTTGTTTTGAAAAGTGCTATAAAAATACTCACATTTCTCCACAAGGCTGCCTACTGAAGATCAAAAATGAAAGTGTTACGTTACAATACCTGTTACTCTAAATTAGTCATATTGAGCATGACTTTTATTATTGTGCTATCATATATATTAAAGTTACCTGACATCAGACGAAAATGTAACCTAAAACACTCGAAAAGGTAAAATTGCTTCCAATGCTCTCTTTTGACATTTGCTCTTTTGTTCCACTTTGAATTTCTTTATCTAACATCCCATTTCTCTCTTTTTATTTGTACCTCCCAGCCATCTTTCTGTCTTCCTGCTTGCAAACACATCTGATTTCATATGCCTCTCCTCTCCTAGTTGGTACACCTTAAAGCCTGCCCTCTCTTTTGTCCCTGTCTGAATATCCGTCTGACCCCCTGCCTGGTTCAATATTCATCCATGTTCCTCTGTCCGCTTTGCTTGTCTGCTTTTGTGACCATTTCCTTCACCTGTCCTGCTGTTCTGCCCACCTGTCTGTCTTCTTTCTCTGTCAGCATCACTGCGCAACCGTCGGCCTGTCTATCGCTCTGCCAACCTGTCCATCTGCCTGCCTATGACTATCAGCCAAAGTAGTGCTGAAAACTTCACTGACCCCTTCACCTGCCAGCCAAATTCACCTATGGTGTATTTCTCTCTCACACACAAACAGACATTGATTACACCTCACATGGGAAGATTTGTGAGACTTTACTGGAGACAAAACCTGACAGCAACCTGTTTTATGTCTAAAGACACACACACAGCTTGCACACAGGCAGAATCCTTTCATGCATACATGTTCACTGATTTATAAGAACAATAACATCTGCATTTTCACTTTTACAAAGTAAAGAAATGACATTTAAAGAAAGGAATAGCTTACAATCAAAACCATTTAGGTGATTTCAATGCATTCTCATCCCAGGGTGCCAATTATTGCCATTTTCAGTAGCTGCTGGCATCATAGCAGCGCTGAAATCACATTACTGTGTCTGCTTTAGCGCCTCGTCTTAATGTCTGTGAGTTTTATCTTATGGTCAAATGTCTTAAAGTTACCGTAGGGGAAAAATACAAAAAAGTGACTTTTAAGGTGTTAAAATACTCTTACAATACTGTTACAAGGATGTCTGGCACAGTTTATTTATTTTTCAGGAAAATTGGACTTTGTTACAGATGCATCAAAATCATCTGTGTTCAAGTGAGGTGTTTTCAGCATTGTCTGTGAGGTGGCATAAAATAATAATTTGCCTTTGAGTTTAACACACAAATAGCTGCTTTACCCAAGTACAGAAGCTGAGATTCAGTTGAGACAGGATGAGCAAGCGCCTCTTTTTAATTATTTAATCCCCTCATCAGTCTGCCGTCGCAGCTCAAAACTTGCCATAACCTTTAAACTGACTTTTTGTGTATATTTTGTGCCTGTTCTCTTTCGCTGATCTTTATTTTTTCCTTAACTTAAAACTTGAAAATATGTTTCTTTATTTGGCATTTTATCTGAAACATTGCTTAGAAAGCAGGCATCCAAGATTCAGCTCTCCACTGTTGATGTAGGGACTGGTGTTTATTATTTTACTCACTTTCACCATATGTTTAATTTAAACTACTCCTTTAGTCCTTGACCAGGAGTGCCAAACATTAGGCCTGGGGCCTATGATCTCCCCGGCAAAGACTTCAGTTTGGAAATAATATTTGTAATATTAATTTAATATTAATAATATTCGTAAAATGTGAAGAGCTGCACATATTTTGAACTTTTAACAGTATTTTCATACGTTTTAGAGCTTTTTCATAAAGACCTCCCCATTGCCATTCACACTACACCAAAGGAGATTAAATGTATTAAATGTACCTATTGTATTCAATTCAATTTTATTTATATAGCACCAAATCACAGCAGGTGACCCTACAATAATACATACAGAAAAAAACCCAACAATCATAGGACCCCCTATGAGCAAGCACTTTGGCGACAGTGGGAAGGAAAAAACTCCCTTTTAACAGGAAGAAACCTCTGGCAGAACTAGGCTCAGGTTGGGTTGCCATCTGCTGCAACCGGTTGGGGTGATATTGTAGAATTTTTTTTACAGTGGGTCCATAGTAAACCAAATGTAAATCAACCAAAAATGTTATGCTTTACTAAATAAATACAGGACAGTCTGGGCAATGAGCTACCTTTTTCTGTAATTTTACACATTTATTATATCACAAACCCAATACGTACTGTTGAAATTGCAATTCTTTTTCTTATATTAAGACATCTTTAAAGATTACTGATTTACTTAAATGTCTTTCACTGGTCTTGCACACTTTAGATCAAACTGGGCTGTATGTGGCCCACAATTTAAAATGAGTTTCACATCCCTGCTTTGACATGCCGTAGACTATTCTGTTGTGACGTTAAATCTAAAGAAAAGAAAAGTCAGCTTCACACTGTAAGGACACACCTTGGAACAACAATGCTGAGGTCTTTAACCAACAGACATGACCACGTCTTTGCATTTTCCCTTTTGATGTTCTTTTAGACCTTAGCTGCACCTGCCTTTAGGCCATTTGTCATTGTGGGATCTCTCTGCCTTTGTCCTGCGTGGTTGGTGTTCAGTCCGTGGGAATGCATGCTGCACTGAGACTGAGGTGACAGATTTTAACGGTCAGCAGTGGTTGCCACTTGGGTCATTGTCCTGCTGAATGATAAAATGCCAGTGAGTTTTGGAAGCACTTGTGGTATCTGTAGATAGCGTGCCAGTTTTACAGGCAGATGGTACTCCTCCAAGCAATAAATGCTTGATTTTCCATCAATCCACAAGATTCGTTTTTTTCTAGCGTTCCTCTGTGTACCTATTTAAAAATGTAACTGTTGTTTTTGTCAGTCTCCCATACACCTGCGATGGTTTCTGAGAGCTTCACTTCAGTTGTATGGACACTCAGTATTTAGCAGCCAAGTCTGTTCTTTCAGTATTGATGTAAAAATAAATTAAAGTTGAGACTTGGCACTTTAATGTTGCATTCAATATTTCATTTCAAATTCAATATACTGATGGACGGAGCCTAAAAACAAAATGTTTGCAATTTTTCAAATACTTACGATCTTGATATTAACTTTTTTATTCAGTTTTTATATCTTTAACCCTTCACTCGTTACCACCATGCGCAGAATAAAAAGAACAAATAAATACACATGTAATTAATCAGTTCTTCACAGTATGACTTACGTTTTGAAGCACTTCCCTGCCAAGGTCAAGCATTCACACATAAAAAAATAACTCCGCTTAAAGCCATATTATATTTCATAGTTATACATTTTAAATCAACTCGCGTTAGGTATTCAAACAGCAGCACCTCCAATGAATTGCATTTTTTTCCCCTTCTTTCACTCACAGAAACTCAAACTCAACGACTCACACAGTTTCAGATGGGTTTTTATAAAGTCTTGATACTGCATAGTACTAAAGCTTTCTAATGCCACCTCATTACTTTTCATATCTTTTCATTTTTATTTCATTCATATCTTGTTTTTCTAACTTCGTTGCGTGTAAGTATGCAACTATACCTGATAAATAAGCTACTTTTTATTAAAAAGACTCATTTTGAGGTGAGTATTGTAAAATAGTTGGATGATGGAGTGCGTCATAACTGGACTCTATATTTCTTTGTGTGTTGTAACAATACAGAGATAATTGATAAGGAGGAAACGATGTGTATTCAGTGCTGAATCACACCTAGCTGGGGAAAAAGATTCAACATCTTTCCATACTGTCATATTTGCCCATTGTCACGTTACACCGTATGTGACATGTTTATAATGTTGTCGTCAGTTATAGCATTTGCCGTCTTACTTTCTTTTTATGTCTCATGTTAATATGATGCACCAGCAGGGGACTCTGGCGTGGGGTGTTTAGAGCTGTTGAGGAAAGTGAATACATCAGTACCTGAGTCATCACACGAGCTGAGCACAGTTTGTCTCCGTGCATGTTTCATTCAAATATTATCTCTTCCAGGTATCAAAATCCTATTGATAATGGTTTGTGTTTGTGAATTCATATGTGCACCTCCTCACAAGGATTTATAACTGATTATGTTTAAGTGTACCACAAGTGCTTTATATTTGAAATGTGAGTTTAAGGTTGTTTGTTCATACTAAATATAATTTACATCCATTTCTGTATTACAAAATATTTTGTAAATTGTCGTGGGTACTTTACATGCTACACTTTTGGTACTGTGGTTGTTTTGAAGACAGTTGTATACTTATGGGTTCTGCCTGACCCCCTTTGTGCAAAATTAGTGTATAATGCTTACAGAATAATCACAGCCTCTTACAATGAACAGAAACACACATAACAAGATGGACATCAAGAAAATAAATATATAAGAAACAATATTGAACCACCAACAGAAAAAAAATGCACTGAAAGCAGAGGTTAGTAAGTGGGCAGCTTTAGTTTTTTGAGAAAACATTTTTGATGCTTTCCAGTCAATGTTAAACTGCAACTGGCCTTTGCTTTGAAGCTCCATTTTATCTCAGAGACAGACAGTCTCTGTCAGTTCCCCTTTGGACCATCGCCCCAGATTTCAAAACCGAGATTCGGCAGACGAGAACAATACTTGTGTTTTCTGTTGGCTACCCCAAGGACCGCATGGTGCCCTATTGACTAAGGGCTGGGGAGGACTGTTGTGTTATTTTCTCTGCCTTGTCTTTGTTTTGATTCTTTCCCTCAAATTTTGTTTTGCCTTTATTTTTTATCTTTTCCTAGTTCTCCTATTTTTAGATAGTTTTAAACACACACTTTTAAATACAGTTTAAATAAATTCTGCTCTGATTTACATTCTGCACAAGACTCAACTTTTTCAGAACTAAGGTGGCAGTAGGAAAAAGTTTGAGGGATATTAGATTAGTAGACGGTGGTTTAAAGCTCTTTGATTTGATGATGATAAGGAGCACTTTAAATATTTCTGACTGGTGCAGAGGCAAATTGGTGAACTGGGGTGAGAAGAAAAATGAGCCTAGTGATTGATTTTCATTGCTTCCATTTGCACTGCAGGGATGTTGAAGCCGAGTCAAAAGGTTTCCTCTTAAAGTAGAATCATCTCAAGGCAGGGCATTTTACTTTGCCCCATTTCTTGCCCGTGCTTCAGGGGGAAGCTAGGAACAAACATCGCCCTGAGAGTTAGCTATTAATTTAGCACGACAAATTCAAATTGTATGTGCAAAACAACTAAAACCACAGCCTATCAATTTGTATCGTTTGTGCTGAGATTGTAAATTAATTGTAAAATGGTTAAACTTATGTTTGTGTTTGCAGAAAAGAAAACTGGGTGTCAGTTTCACCATTACACCACAATATGTGATGCAACATACTTGTCATGCATTTTTTTTCTTGTATTACAACAAATAATTTGAATAATGTGGTTCAACACTTTCATGTGAATGAAATTTTGCGCTCCTGTTTACTTCACATTCATACAATAAAATTCAATTGGGCATCTCTGACTGGTGCCTGTTGCTACTCTCGCCTCCGCCATCATCTTTGTTCCAAACCACAAGTGGCTTGAATTGAATTTATGAGATCTAGAGAAAAATGATCAAATTTATATTGAATTTACTAACTTTAAGCAGAAGTGGATGAAAATTTGAGCTCATTCAGCCAAAGAATGGCTGTGCTTGTTCCATGGTGCGGTGTCCGTCCGTCTGTCCATACTGCACATGAATTGCTGCCCCTCATAGAGTATTGATCACATTTTAGTGAAACATGATTAATATCCCCTGAATATAACTATTTGCCAGGCCACCAATCACAACAAAATGTATCACTATAATTTTGTATGTCAGACATTCAATAACCTGTGAAATGTGATCTTAAGCTCAATGAGCTACCACGTCAATGAGATTCATTTCTAGCTTTTAAAACAAAAGAATGTCACTGATGAGAAATTTTGAGTTAATGTTAAAAAAGT
>VOQK01026752.1:0-17454 GCA_015052645.1 Benitochromis conjunctus
ATTTTCTAGTAATGCGGTAATGTAACACTTTTATGAACTAAATTATTTAATTACATTCCAGTTGTTTTTTGTGTTACAATGATTCTTCATTTGTCTGCATGCCAGGCAGATAGAAAGAAAAAAATATCAATATCAATATTGATTTCATTTCCTGTGTGGGAGGAGGAAAAGGGTGGAGCGATGAACAGCTCTACAGAATTGGCGATATGGAAATTATTTATATTTTTATTGCACAAAAGGACAAGAGCAGGTAAAATGCAGCTGTGTCCAAGACAGAAACAGCTGCATTATTCTGCTGACAGAACTTCGGCTCTCTGCAAGCATCCGCACAGACAACATGCTAATGCAAAGCTAGTCAAGAAAGAAACCTGAGCGTTTGCTGACCACAACCCAGCAGCCAGAGCCTCATCTTCAACAGGTAACAAAATAATAGATGAATAAATATGTAAGGGAGTGTAACTAGATAAAAGATGAATAATTACTGCCAGGCTCAGGATGGGATTTTGAGCGGGAGCAGAGCAGGTCAGAGTGGGTAGTGTGTCTGGAAAACCAGACTGGTTGCTGGCTGTGCAAAGCAGCAGGGGAGCTGTAGCTGAATGAAGTGTCCAGAGTGCGGAGAACTAATCTGAGCAAATAAAGAGTGAAATCCAGAGCAGAACAGCCTAATCACTTTGAAGCCTGAGAAGGAGAGGTGAGAATGTGAAGAGCTGCAGACTGACGTGGAGCAGAATAATTATTCTGTTATAAAAATTATTCAAATGTGTTTATTACATTTTTGTCGCCACCTGTGATGTCAGTGTTAAAATGCAGCCAATCAGCTGTTCAGACTGTTTCACAGTGAGCACTCTATCCAATCACTTGCTAACCTGGCAGGCAAAACATTAGTCCTCCAATAGTGCTGAACAAAAGTGCAGTTTTTTTCTTTTCTTCTCTTGTCTCAAGCCAAGTCTACTTGGATCATGGATGGAAAACAAAGATATGAAGACAAACTACAAATTCTGCAGTTGTAATTAAATCTCTGAAAGTGGCGCTGTCTCTCCCAGAACCCCAGCTCAGTGGCATCTATGTTCATCTTGTACAAAATCACCTTAAACTGCCGCCAGGATGAAAGCTCTCAAAGTATGGACAGCTACGTGTATTTTTGATCTGGATGGGAATATGATGCGACGAATGCAGGACAAAGAACAAGGAATTGTTCATCAACAGTAAAGTTAACTGAGTATTATTCCAATGTCAGGTAAATCACTCATACAGTTTAAACAAGCTGCCACTGAGAGCCTGGGTTTCTCTGGAGAAGCAGCGATTGGTCATATTTGGCCTGGAAGGCAGGGTTAGGAGAGGTGTTCACATGTTGGTGCCAGCTGTAAATAAATGCCGGTTACCACATCCGATAGCACAACAAGTTAAACTCGAAGACCTTCAAAGGATGGCTGGAGAGTAGTGGACCGCAGGTGGGTGTCACACGAAAACTCTTTATTTAAGCGCCGCTAATGCTGTTCCTCTGTAGTAATTACATTTTTGGATGTGTTAGCTGTTATGTGTTCCTCCCTTTGTTTATTAGTTTATTTTAATGAGTTTTTTAAAATTACCATCTGTAATGAATTAATCTAAATCACTGATAAATAATAAATCCTTAAAAATTAATCCTAAATATGCCAAATATGTCAAAACGTACTTAAAATGAGAAATATTACATTATTAAATTAACAACTTCTTCAAAAATTATGTATTTGCCATTACTGCTGTGGGGTTCAGAGCATCGTCCAGGAGTCACCTATGACAAGTTCAAATGTTTATCACAAATATATTTTGCGATGAAAGGAAATGTATGTCTTTTGTTACTTTTTGTGTGTGTGTATGTGTGTGCACGTGTGCATTTAGAGCGAGAGAGAGAGGGAGAAAGAGGGAGGTAGAACTCCTCTTAAGTCGTTCACTTGACTTAAATTTATCAAATATATTTCTTTTCAAGTTTCCAATTAGATATTTTACAGCTGTGGAGCGATAACTTCAAAGTAATAAAAACACACTGTTTATTCCTCCGTGCCTCAAAGGCAAACAACATTGGGAAGATAGGCAAAAAAAAAATTAATTCTATCTGCTTTCCCCCTTCCCTTACAGTAGATGTTTTAACAGTAGGACAGGCGGTTTGAATTTGATTAATTAGAGAGCATTTGTATCAAGTATTTTTCTGTGTGCACCAATGGCCCAGAAGTCGCTTTGCAAACTGAAACATTTGCTGAGCACCAACTGCTTGGCATCGAAAAAATAAAATGTACACTCCTCCATGAAAATCCGTCTCCTTCTGTTCTGCCTGTCCACTTAGGGAATTCCATTAAGTGTGTACACATTTACTTATACTTGGGTCTAAAAGTGGGTAACTGTAATGAGCTGTGGAGAGAAACAGAGCGAGCGAGGGAGAGAGATTTATGTTAGTGTGTTCTGATTTCACTAAAACTTGGCCATCACTACAAAGGAGTCACAAGCCTTAGCTGGCAGAGGCAAATTAGTGGCATGTCAATTACCACCCCTTTGTTTTGTAACAGTGGGCAGTAAACCTTGTTGAAAAAAAAAAAGAAAGAAAAAATAACATTGATGATTAAAAATATATACATATATATATATGTTTGAAGTACCTGTTCATTTCTCTTTGCCCTATCTCTTTCCACTCCCTCCTCTACTCATTCTGTAGTCCAAAGCTATTGGCAAGCACTGTGCAGCCATTCGTGACCTATTAGAGTGCTGGATTGATTCTAGAGCATGGCTGCAGCCTCTCATCAGTGGGCATGCCCAGAGCAAGCCCTTTGACAGCTGGCAGCAAGCAGACGACAGCCAGGCAAGACTGATCACTGCAAACTGATAGGCATGGGGCCAATGACCAGCAGACAGCCCTCTCTGTCTTTGACACTCTCTCACACACAGATGTGGCCATTCACAGACATGAAAGGGCACAATACATCTATATCTGTGTGTGAATGCGTGTGTGTTGATATGCATTTGTTCTGGGACACAGCATGACCATGCCGTCTTAAATCAGTGGCCTTTTGCCCTTTTCAAAGGAAAATAAACATTAATATTACTTAGGCTGTTGTTGTTATTAGACTACTTATCAAGCCTTCTTATTGTAAGCAATGGTGTCACTGTCATAGTGTTACATAATGTAATATATTTCGTTCTTTATAATTATGTAGGAGATTTACCCAGCAATTATGTTGTGGCGTAAACCGCCACTTATTTGTTTGCCGGAAACTAATATATATTAAATGACTACTGTGGACATAATTGGCTCACAATATATACTTAATCAGAGTAGATTCCATCTGACGGTGCCCATGTTTCTATGGTCGTTGTGTTTTAATTGCTATCCTCTTCTTGTTTATTGTCATCTGATATAGATGTAAGGAAATTTTCTTTGTTTACATACGAGTTCATAACTCATTTTATCCCATTACACTGGACATCTTTAAGGTCACAGATGCTTAACACTATAATCGGCTGCTGATTGTATTTAGCTGCAATAGGTTATATGGTGACCGTGATTGGGTAAGGTTAAACACAGCTTTTCCAAGTAGCCTCATGGTGGTTTTTTCATATAGTGAGTCAACAGCTGCACTTATTTTATCTCCTTAATTTTCACTTTTCTATTTTCTATTGCATTTGTTGTTGTTCTGCCAGTGACTGGTGTCCTTAATAAAATCTGAATGGAACGAAACAATTTAGAAAAAGCTGACCAGAAATCCTAAAGTCGAAGCGATCTCAATTATCCATTTATTTAATTAATGACAACTGATAAAGCTCACCTGTTGAAATGAGGGTGAGAAAATTACACTGACAAGCCAGCAAACTGATCAGTGTTTTGTTTGACAGTTTTGCCCAGTTTTTTTTTTCCACACTGTGATAAGCTTGTTATCTTTGCCTTTCTATTCTGCCATTAGCCCTCTCTTCTCTCTATCATGCCTCCCCTGACCAATCAGATTAGACGCCACTTCAGAGAGTTGTGTGGAGTGCATATATGAGTGCTGTGAACTACTGAGCGAAAAATACTGGCAGCTTCGTTTTTTCCAGTGAAATACCTTTTAACTTGAGTTGAAAAAGATGAATCATCCACTGCAGAGATTTGTACCATTTGTCAGTGCCTTCAGTATGAAGCAGATCAAGCTTGATCATTTTAAGGCAGTGACAATTACTGCAAACACAGACTCCATAGCTACAACAAAAGCTAGCAAAGCAGGTAGCTGACAACCTCTCATCAGACGCCTTAATGTACTGACAGGACAGATGAGTAGAAGCCCTACCGGCATCATTAAATTTGTGATCTCCCATGTTACTGACACAGATTTAAAAAGAAACAGTGTTTGGAGGCCTTAATGTCTTTCTTTGTATATTTAAAGTGCCCTGAATGGCTTTTGCTTAAAAGAAAAAAGTGCTATACAATACATTTCGTTGCCCTCCATATCTGCTAAAATACAGCAGGAAAATAGACTGAAGTATGTTATACTGTAGCTTATCAGAGAGCTGTCCCTGATATTTTGCAGGTTTTTCATGTTTCGATCCCAGTGAACCTTTTGACATTTTCTCTTTAAATGACCATACCTTTATAAAAATATCTCCAAAAACTATATCGCACAAATTTTTCTGATGTTTTTTTTATTGTAACACCTGATTTAAAAGTGTCTGTAATTCCAAAATTGTCAGCTTGCCACTGGGTTTAATTATATTTGTCTACATGTTCCCTCGTTAAAATTACTTTTCTCCCCCTATCCCTTATCATCTGCTGTACAGTGCAAATATCTTGAGCCAATCCCACTATTTCTATTGACTTTATTCAACAACACAACTCAAACTTGCTTAAACAAGCTTTCTTATAGTTTCTTTAAGTAGTCTTCAGGAACAGTTCTCCAGGCTCATCTTTGGATCTTAGCTGCCTTCAGTTCAGATGATCCCACACTGCTTCGATAACGTTGAGGTCCGGTGTGACTGATAATGTTCTGCCGTGTGCTAGTCTATCCAGGTATGTTTTCACTGCATTGACAGTGTGGTTGACATTAGTGTCTCAATTACGCCAATCAGATGTTTTTGCATGTTACATGTTGGACTGCATGTCAGATTCTGATTCAATTTCATCAGAAATGGAATCAGAATACTTTATTAATCCCAGGGGTGAAATTATTTTGCCACAGACACTCTATGAAAGATGTAAATCTAAACGCTTTTTATTAAAATAAGTAAATAAATAAATACAGGCCCAAACCATGACACTGTGTTGTTACCACTGATTTCCCTTGTTTAGGAACAGTTTCTTGAAAGTCACACTGTCACTTAGACCATTTCTGATTTAGATGTCAGCAAACAGTAGATGAATCAACTGAAGGGCGACGTGCATCTCTCTGGTCCTATGTCAGGTCTTTGTCTGATTTGTTTCTATTTATTAAGGACATGACTTTCAGAGACTGTCCATCTGCTGTAGATAGCATTTTGGCTGGCTACTTCTTCTTTTGACCTCTACTTGTTCTGTTTCCTCAATTTGTTTTAAAGGATGCACTGCTGAGTTTTCAGCTAATTGTTCTTTAAGAATCACCTTGTTGGTGCAAAAATACTAATTTATGCCTATGTTTTATGTTTGGCATTTTTTATTGATGCAACTAAAGAAAGTGAAACAAATGATTTTTGTGACAAGCTGCTAGTCAAAAACTGCCTGAATTGAATGCAAAAAAATAAATAAATAATCTAAAAAAAATTATAATTCCTGGACTGAAAATGAGTGACAAAGTACTAAATGTCGAAAGAGAAAATGTGAAAGTCCTTCAAAATTTACGCGAAGCCCTGGCTCCTTGGAAGAAAAATATAAAGACATGAAGGGTGGTTCAAGATTTTTGCACTGACCAGATTTCAGTTATAAAAGTTCAACACTATTGTGAGCCTTGCCTCCGTGACGGTGGTAAACATTACGCATGCGCTTTATGCAAACACAACAGCTACTAACAGCAGAACCGGATTTGTCCAAGTCTATATGATAGCCTTGAACTACATTTTGAGCCATGCAGAAATCTGAAGCAGAGAAACAAAGTATAAGTGAAAAATGCCATGCATTAATTCATGATTCGTGTTTTGACAGGCATTGGTGTGTGATGTAACTGGTCAAAAATGCAGTGTTCTCCTGCTTTACTGGCCTCTTTGTTTTCTCTTTCCCGGGAGGCTTGTATAACAAAACCTAAATGCAGGCAAAGACATATACACTCACTCACCCAGACACAAATGCATAAACACAAAGCAAGCACACTTTTCACACAAACATGCATAGAAATGATATGCAAACCTTAGTATTTTATTTTGTTAACATATTCAAGCTTGTACACCACAATAAACTTTCTCACCCATCCTATCATTTGTTCCTTTCCTCATGTTCCCTTAACTGCTTTTTTAATATATTTCATTCCTCTTTTCTTTACTTTGCCTTTTTGTCTCTGTTTCTGTAACAAACTGCCATCAGCTTCTGAACTGTATTGCTGCCTGCTAACACTTCTTTCTCTTTGCAACTTTGTTTTGTTGTCTTTTCTTTTTGGCTTCTACTCACAATTCGTTTTGTCTTTATACCTTTTCTTGATTTCTTCCTGTCTTCCTCCTCAAGCTCCATTCTGCATTGCCTTAAAATGCATTTTGCCATATTAGTTTTCTAGCATCTTGAAATGAATGATGAATGTTTCTTGAACACATGGACATTGTGTTGTATCAGTCAGCAGATATTTTTTAAACATATATGCAGGCAAATATTTCTGTCTTCACCCACACACTAACAAAATCTGACAAGTCGGTTGAACCTAGTATCATTAGAGAATATCGCTGCATCTCTCTCTAATAACAGCTTCTCATTTCAGGGGCCATGGTGACAAAAACAGCACAAGTGATTACAATCTGACGGAAGGAGTTTATATTTGGAAGTTAATAGCCTGAGGTTAACACATGGCCACATTTATTCCCTTTGGGCCCCCTCGCTCGCCGCAGTATATCTGTGCCTCGGATTGATGCGCGCACTGGTTTTGCATTTACACAAAACCATTCCTATGCACAAACGCACGCACACACGCACACACTAGCATGCACAGTTTAATACACACAGACTCTGTAGATAGCAAGCATAGAGGGCTCCAACTTCCATTGCCAGAATCTCCCCATCAGATGGATGAAAGCTGCCATCAAAGCCGGGCCCAGGAGGAGTTCAGACAGTCTGCTTATTCGAGTGAACCCAACACCAGAGTCCAATCCCCTCTGCCATGCTTATTAAATAGCCCATTTTGTCATTTCCAATCCCAATTTGTCACAGTCACTTGGCTCAGCAGCCCTGTGTCATGTCACAGAGAGGTGAAAAAAAGAAGCAGAGGCACAACAGAAAACATGTCTGTCTCTGTAAAGTGTTTATGTTGCAATGGTAAAGTTTTAATGGGCTGTTTGCTATGAGACAAACTAGAAAAAAAATAGCAATTGCCTTTGGACGACAGAAAACACGGGCACTGGAAGTTGTTAAATGATCAGAAATGGGAAGAAATGATGAGCATGTATGATAAAATAAAACGCATTGTACTGTCCTTTTTTTGCTTAGCTTTGCAGGCATATTGATTTTTGTTATTAAGTCCAAACACAAACTTATCATGTAGAGCTACATCATATTTGTACTTGTTCTAATATGAAATAACATTCTGTTCAAAGTGCAATCCTACACTGGTTTTACACACGTCTATAAAATTGTTCAGTGAAATTTGTCCACAGCTTTAAAGCACAATGTGGCTCTCATGTCATAATTGCCCAAACATTAAATCCAAATCAACATATAATCCACTATTCAAACCACCTCTGCACAAACATCTAACACATTTCATCCATCTGAATTAATCAATCTCACTGTAGCCTAACAAGGATTCGAGTCCTGTCTGTTTGGCTGCCAAACATCCCATACTCCAGCAGCATGCTAGTTGGACCTTGCTATTGTTTGGGTCTCTCTCTCCCAGACTGGACTCTATATTCTGGATCCAAAACCCCATGTTGTATTGGCAAGTCAATGATATGCAGTCGAGCGTGACTGGGGAGAACAAAATCTGCATTGACACAGGGAACTGTCTAGAGAATGGGTGCTGCTTTGAATTAGGCTGCTGTGTTTGCTTATGGGTTATAATGAGAGGTGACATATTGTCAGTGCCTTGCTAAAGCTGGTCTTCTAATTACACTAATTGCTGCTTTTCCACCCCCGTCCCTCGCTCCCTCCCTTTTCTATTCAAATCGCTGCGCCCCCCTCCTCCCTTGCTCCCTTTCTCCCATGCCAATACTGTTGCTACTCTTCAAAACTCAAAAGCTTCCACCCACATACCAAGATGAGCCTGCACCCACTCTCTTGTCTTTCTCACTGTCCTCACAGCCATTAATTTTCCCAAAATTTCTTTTTCAAGAACTAACCCTGTTCCATAAAATTTTCTATCTTTCTGCCGCTATCTGTCTGTCTTTGCCTTTCTGCCTCTCTTTCCCTCTTTTCTCCCCACAGGAGTAGTCTTTTTGTCCATACATGCCACAGTGTCCACTACTACTGCAAAAGCCCCCATGCCTGGGCTGCCAGCTGCACAATTACTAAATCGTTCATCTCACGGGTGGCTGGCGCTCACTATCCCTAGCTTTGGCTGGTAGAAAGAGAGAGGGAGGGATAAAGAGAAACTGAGAGAGAGGTAGACTGGACTAAGACTCTGGGCCAGCTTTCTCCTCTCAGGCTCTGTATGTGTTTCTACTTACACATGTGTGCACGCATGTGTGCAAAGGAAATATTATGTTAGTGTGTGTGTTCATGCATACACGGAGGTGCATGTGTGCATCTCAGTGAAAGACAGATGATGGCCAAGGTAGCTGACAGCTGTCAGTGCACATGGGCCTTGCATGGTAGAAGAGCACTGGTGTCTGTCAACACGCTGCTCTGACTCTGTCCTTAGCACCAAGCAGACTATACTAGGACCCTCTACATACAACAACGGACCAGTGCTGCCTTTGAGAGCTGCTTCTAGCCAAAGCAGACAAAAAAGTAAGCAATTTCGATGGGCTGCCATAACACCAAGTGGTTGACTTTCTCAGAGAACTAGTATGACAAGTTTTTTTGCTCTTTTTCTGAAAGGAAGAGCTTGAAGCACATCAAGCTGAAAGAGCTTGATGTGTCATGACTCAGGAGCGTTTAGAGTTCAGAGCGATTTAATTAATGGCTTGTGACCTTATGTTCATTTGGCATTGAGTCCTTACAAATTGTCACACTATTCCATGAGACGTGCTATCCTGTGTGATCCGTTATGGTGTTTAAAATACTTTTGCACAGAAAAGACTACAACCATTTCAAACCATGCATTTCAGGAATGCACACTTATGTGTTTGGTTATTTTATGTCATCCCTAGTTTCCTGTCTAACAGAATTCATCACATTTGTCACCTGCACAAGATAGACAACATTAAAATATATATAAAAAAACACATCTCCCTTAACAGGACTATCTAGTAGAGTACAGATTACTGCACTGATACTATGATCTATACTATAAAAAAATAAGTAGAAGATAATATGGAAGAACTCTTTAAAAAAAAACAGCCAACTAATATCAAAGGTGCCTTGCACAGAGAATTTGAACACAAAGAGATGAATAGCAAGATTAAAAGATGTTGACAATTTTAATTTGTCTGAAGCTAAAACCTGGCTGATTAAGCTAAACTTTCAAACAATACTAAGATAGCTCCCCTCTGGAATGGAGGAGAGGAAGTAGAAAGGATATATGAAAAGAACAACCTGAGAGAGCAGATCAAGTACTGTATGTATGTAAGAACTGAAATATACACCTTGGGAATGAGGCTCACCTGTGAGATACAAAATGACTCAAGAAAGCGAAACACAACAAAGAGAAAAGAGAGAAGTGGATGAGAGATCTTTGAGAGAGCACCACAACTGAAGGTTTCCATACTCTTAAGAGCATGCGTGAGTTTGTTTCTTTAAATGAGACTCATCTCCTGGGATAAAATGTCAGTGAATGTGTAGAATTTGGTCTAACGGGAAACGAAATATCAAAGCAGTTGAGAGTATCAAGAGGAGAGGGTTGTTAGTAAGGTCTAATTCATTACAGAAAATACAGCAAAGCAGACTCAGAAAATAATGGAACTGTGCGAGATACTGTACCTTCTTTAAACTCCAATATGGGACGTATATGGGTACTTTAAAGTGTTCGGAGCTTTATCAAAACCCAAGAGGAATGAAACAGTATGGTGAGTTTGGCTGATTGGCCTTTTGACTATCCCAGTGTGGATAACCCAGCAAACACTGGAATAAGAAGTCAGGTTATGTGGTCAAACTAACACAATGCTGTACATTTTTCTTTCTGTGGTTTCAGTTTATGATGAAACTGGGATGTAATTTAATGATCAGCAGCATTATTTTCTTAAAGTAATCAAACTATAAATAATTCTGTTCCAAAAACTTTAAAGTGATTCCCACGGAGATAAATAAACATTAAAGTAACAGGAAATAACTTGCTCGCTATGAAGGTTATGAATATACAGTGGTCTATATGTTTTTTGAAGAGCTAGCATGAAAAACGCTAGACTCAAAAACTCTCTAATTAGCAAAAACTCTTTAGCTAGAGACTTTGGTAGTGAAGGGATCTATAAAGTAAGGCACAAGGAGAACATGCAAACTACACACAAAAAGGCCCCTTTTTGCTAAACTGCAGGTTCAAACCCAGAACCTTCGACATGAGCCGACAGTGTTAAGCACTACAACACTGTATTGCCTTTGGATGTAAATCCCCAAAAGATGATCCCAACCTGCTGTCAAACAGTCAGGGCATTATTTTATTGGACACTCTATATAAAATCTATTAGTTTCTCTTTAGAAAATAAAAAAAATTATATTTATAAATCATATTTATGCAGTTTAATAGTACTTAGAAACAGTGTGAAATATAACAAGCCCATGTTTTCACATCCTGTTATTCATGTTCCTGGAATATCGTTTCAAATAGTTTCTGGGACTACAGAATTATATGGGATTAACATCTTACATTTGATCCCTGATGTAGAACCAGCATGGCGAGATTGTAGAATAAGCTGCTGGGATTAACATCCAATAGACAGCCAGGGGGGGGGAAGTAAAACTGATGAATAAAATAAAATAAAAATAAAAATTCACTGAGATTTGTCTGTTGGGGTTGACTGCAACTCAAACACAAAATATAATAGAACAAAGTGGATATGTAAAAAATTGTGTCTAACAAGCCAGTGTGGAAATGAGTAACTTTAAACATCAAGTTCAGGTGTACTGTACTGTAAGTATTAGTATGTTACCATCCAGCCATATCTATCAATTATCGGTCTGGGATATCGGGGGTAATAGTCCAACAGTCACCTTTTTTGGGGGGTATTATGAAGTTTTCTTCAAGCTAACCAGGAGATAAAATCTTCCCAGCATGCCGTGGTCTTTTCACCGGATCTTCTGTTGTTGGAAATTTAAAAAAATAACTCATCTAGGAGGCAATGAAGACACGGAAGTTGTTCGAACCACTGTAATAGTTTGTTTTCAATTGAGATGAGGCAGTGGCTCTACAATAAGCCTCTCTCAATTAAATAAACTCCAGACCTTGTATCTATGAGTGAGCACAAGACACCCTTCAGAGGAACATTTCTATTGTATTGTATCTTATTCTTTCAGTCACTATCCACAGTTTGTGGACATGGGTGGGCATAGTATTGTAGACTGACATTCACAGTTCTTTCCTCACTACAATAATAACGACAGAGCACTGCACTGATCTACGTGTCTCTCCGTTTTGTCTCCACATCTAACAGGAATAAAATCAGGGGTTAAAGTGGGATTTGGCATGTTTACGAAACCCATGATGATCTGTAAGAGTGGAGTGTGGGGAAAAGAATCGCTCAGAAATAAGTTTCATTCATTTCTGTTGTGAGCACAAGTAGATTTTGGTTACAAGCTGTGATCAGCTGCCTTTTATTGCTTCTTCTCTAAATTTCATTGCTTTCACTGGATTTTGCCAACTGAATTCAACATGATACAAGCAGATCATACATGCACTATCGTGTCTAATTTCAGAATAAATATTTCAGATCACAAAACAAATTTTTATATTAAACAAAGATAACCGGAGTAAATGTGTGAATGTGTGTAACTGCAGATAGAAAGCACTTACAGTAAGCAGGGAAAAAAAAGTCCTTGTATGAATGGAAGCATGTTGTATATACAGGTTTGAGTGCACAGGTAGAGAAGAAAAGAACCAGTCTGTTTACCATTAAATCAGATTGAGATGCTTTACCGTGACATTAAACAGGCCGCTGATGCTCATAACTTCTCTCCTTTTCTGTCTTCCTTCATTTTTCTCCATTTGCGAGTGAGTTATCTCAGAACTTGGGAGACCAGCTGCTGGACTTTTGGAAGAGGAATGTTTCTCCTTTCTTGTCTGATGTAGGATTCTAGCAGTTCTATAGTCCCGGGTCTTCTTTGTCATTTTTATCATTTTTATTTCATGGTTCTCCAAATGTTTTCAGTTATTGAAAGGTCTGGACTGCAGCCGGGTCAGTTAAATATTAAGACTTTCCCACTACAAAGCCATGGTGTTGTAACAGATACAGTACGCAGTTTACTGTTGTCTTGCGGAAATAAGCAAGGCCTTCCCTGAAAAAGACAAATCTGAATGGTAGCATAGGTTGCTCTAAAACCTCTATATACCTTTCAGTACTAACGAGGCCTGTCCAGAGTCTATGTGAGCCACCTGTAAACTAACAAAACAAGAAAAGCATAAAACTGAAGTGAGGATGTGAGCATTGGGGATGTTAAGTGTCACTGCTCAATGTCTCACAGAAATGTATTGCTCAGAATAAGTATCCTAAAGATCCTGCTGAGGTACCACTGACCAGTACACAGTTATAAACTAGTGGATAAAAATGATCTCATCCATCATCACGAGTTCAAAATTCAGGTGAAAAAAAGACACATGAAATTTCTCCATTAGCTTCATGTATACGTCCTGCTATTATTGCAACACACTGTTTTAGAGCTTACGTTAGTATGTAGTACATCGGCGAATAAATGAAACTTTGTCAAAAAAAGCCCCATAAAACTAATAAAAATAATTACTATATCACTACATGAGCTACTTGACTATGCAAAGAAAAGAAAGAGTGCATTCTCTGTGATTAAGAGGGAATTAACTGCCAGGTTTTTTATTAGCAGTTCAAAATTCAGCATTTGAGTTAAGTGACATATTCAAGTTTGTGTTCAGCATACGAAATATAATTGCTGCCATCGAGATTATGCATTCTAGAGAAAATGCCTTGCTCACTTCAGTAAAACAATGTAAGGCTGCGTTTTATATATATTCCATCAGCATCGTAGTGAAGGAGCAGAATGTCAAAATCTTCTCAGTGTCATGATTTCTTTTTGCAGACACAGTTGATCAAACTTGACATCAATCTACAATGAAAGCATGGATCCGTTCTACCTTTTACCAAATGTTCAGGCTGCTACTAGAAGTGTAATGGTGTGGGGCATATTTTCATGACTATGTCCATCCCTTTATGACCACATTACATAACGTGCCATGTCCAACAGCCCAGATCATTTCAAACTGGTTGCTTGAACACAAAACTCAGAGCTGAATGTACGCCACCGCCGATTAGGGCAGTACCGAGGGCAAAAAGGGGTTTAACCAGCGTGTACCTAACAAAGTGGCCAGTGAGTGCATATGCGTGACTGTGTTTCTGTATTCAATTATCTATTCAGTATTTCAGTTAATTAACTTGATAAAAACTGCAAATCCTTGCGTTACGTTTTGTTTTTATTCGTGTTTTTGACGGCGTCCCAAATATGTTTTCTCAACAGTAAAAAGAAAGTGAAAACAAATCTGTGAGGATGCCGTGGATATTTATTAGGAAGAGGTCTCATAGCTTGAAATCACAGGCAAAACCTCAAAAGTGCAAACATGTTTTTCCATATTTAATATTTCTTCATTTGCAAAGTGTGTTGCTAATGTTCTGTTTTTCGTTTATGAAAAAAAAAAAAAAATCTTTCTTTGGAGTAATCTCTTAATCCGTCTCATAATTTCTGTTTATCCCTCACTTTTTCGTCTCCTGTGTATGTATCTGTAAGTATGAGTGTGTTTGGTTTGCGTGTGTGTTTACTCTCCCTCGCTTTGATCACACTTCAGCTGCTTTGTTTATAATCATGTTACATACAATCTCTAATCCTTTAATATATTCAGAGGAGTACACATTTCGCGAGGACTTCAGAGGCAGTAACATGTTTATTTTACTTTCTTCTTTATCACTTGGTAAATCGAAGCAATATGTTGTGACAACAGCCAATTTTAAACCTCAAATCGAGAAGTAAATATGTACAAAGTAAAAACAAGGCACGTACTGTAGTGTACACAGCTTCCTCTCCTCTGTGTACTGAGGCTCCTTCAGCCAGGAAAAATGTAAAAAGATAGTCAACAGTGCCAAAAATAAATTTGCAAAAGTCAGTAAGTTGCAGTCAATTACTGATCATGGTTAATTGAACTAATTAAAATATTCCCCAAAACAAAAAGAAATAAACAAACCAAAAGTCCCTCGTCTAATAAACAGAGAGGAAAAAAGGTTTTCTTACCAACCTAATGCCGGGCCATAGCATGCACTTCATGTTCTTCTCAGTGTAGCTCATTTTTCAGCTTGAGTGCTTTAACTAGGTTGTCATACATCTTAACTACATGCCTGCTGTGTGGTTACTCAGCTATAAACAACTAAATATGCATGTTTCTTCCCACCATCAACCGTGTTGATGGTTAAGTGTTTATATGTGGCTGCGGTTTTGAAAGTGTGTGTGAAGATCTCCTCAAAGGGATTTCTGTTTACGCCCCTTGTGGTTCCTGGCGAAAAAGTTACGAGAAAGTACATAAATTAAAAAAAAAAACTGAATTTAAAAAAGAAGTTGTTATGGACCCCATGTGTTTGTTTGTTATGCACATATAAAAAGTCACAAACCCCAGTGCATATATGCCCCCACAATATCATAAGTTCACAGCTGACGCATGCAGCTGATGCGAGATGACATCTTGGTTGTTGCGTTTGGAGCGCACAATAGGAAATGACATCCCTGTTTTCACATTAAGGGAAATGAACATGTTATTTGCAGAAAGGTCAAGCCTCCAAGCCCGAGGACAGGTTGTATAACTGCAGTAATTATTATGTAGCTGCTCAGGAATTAGAGCAAACTTCATGTCAAATGTCAACATCCAGGACATCGGCTGTTTGAATCCTTATCTGTGGGTGTTCAAATGTCAGTGTTGAGGAAGTCAGTTGGGGGAAAAAAAGGTAATTCATTAAATATGATTACTTTATTGAGTTTCCCACATTATTATTCAATTTCTAAAAGTCATACCATTCTGCACTTGTCATTCATGTCATATTCAAAATGTGTCTGAAATGTTGTAGATGGGGAAAACTACTTTCAACTCTTTAAATCCAGCTAAATACATTTTAGAATGCAGGGTTTAAGTCACACGTATCGATATCCCTCCCATAGTGAAGTATCTGTTTCACAGTGATGCTTTTTATTTATTTTTTGACACTGTTTACTGGATTTTGGCTTTCAGCTTCAATCTCAGGGTGTTAAGAGCAAAACAAGACAACTAAATTCTTCCCAGAAATGGGGCGATTCTGGTGGATGCACTTTCAAGCATGTTGAAGCAGCTGAGTGTTCGTTAAACCAGTGAATCTGGAGGCAATTGTTTGCATCCTAAGGAGATGCGGCCTAAGCTGTTTTGGAGAGCTGGAAGCAATGAATATAGAGCATGCAAAAATCAGCCACTGGCAACTGATTTCACATAATAGCCACTTCACAAGACACACCTCCTCATCATCTCAGTGAGAGCCTTTTCCAAAATCAATAGTTGGCTGAACATTCACTTCTTCATAGTTACACACACACACACATTCCTCTCAGCAGTGTACAAACATACACACCAATACTAGAACATACAAACACTATCATAAAACACCCCCATCTTTATCTGTTCTGAATTTTCGAACTTTCTTTGCAGCCTGATAAAAATTTTAAGTGGCTACCAATTCCCCATAGTCCTCTAGGGACATGAGATCAATTAAAGTGCGTAAGTTTAAGCACAGAGGCACACAGGAAGAAACCTGCTTGTTATCCTCCCCGTTATAGATAAACAGGGCAAATGTTCCTAGATAAATACATAGATCACACCCCAAAACTGAACTCTGCTGGTAAGGGCTGTTACAGCACCCATTTGTTTTCTGCAGCAAACCTCCCCTGGGTTAAGGGAACCAAAGTTGACACTTTATGGGGCGAGAAGTCAAATAAAACAAATTGCCTCAGCTTCAGATACAAGAGAATTTGCTCTCCGTGCCCAACAGCAAAACAAATGGGATAGTGGGAAGATGGTTCCTCTTCCTTTTAGGTTTATAATGCACATGTTCTCACTGTAAATGACTCGGCACTGCAGATATCATGTATATCAGTCATACACATGTTTAAAAATAATTTAAAAAAGAATGTATTATGATTATTAATTTAATGGAAAAGAAGTTGGTGGCCTTAAAACTCGTCATACCCGCCTACAAAAGAGCTTTGTGTCAGAATTGAAACTGAAAACTGAAATGAACCGAAGAATTAAGCAGAACAACAAACAAAAGTGGAGGCAGGAAAGAGAAAGAAAGGCTCGAATAATGTAAACAAATGGAGCATTCATGTGTAAATCGACTGTAAGTTCTGCTTTTTTTCCCCTTGTTTATTTTCAAAATATTTCACTCACTTTAAATTTATAGTTTATTCAATTTCTTCACCACAAATTTAATATCACAGCCCACTGGTTTAGTTCACACCCCAGAAATAATGGGACAGAAAATCCAACAGAGTAGCATTCAAATTAAGTGATTATGCCTTTTACTTGTCAGTTTATTGCCATTAAATAATGATGCAACTGCTCAATCCTGTCAGTGGGAAGCCTTTGTTTTCATGAGAGGATTAACAATGTCTTAATTTCACCAGCAGCAAATACAAAAGCTTCAGGCTTTGATGTGCAGTTTGAGTATTATTTTTGGATGCATATCAGGAATAAATACTGAACTTGGCATTTATACACTCTCAAGCACAATATGTGACTCTGCTTTATTTCTTAGAAGTTTGTTGGGGGGGGTTTCAGAGCACTTTCTGTTTCAGTGGTCTGTAAATCAGCCTAAAAACCAATCTTTACCACCCTGCTCATGTCTACACTACTAACAAAGTAATTCTGCTGTCTGGGCATATTCTGACTCTATGACTGACAGGCTCATTACCCTATCCCCATTACCGTATTGACTAATCAATCTATTCATTGTATTCTTCTCATGGCAGAAAAGGCCATCTTTTGCATAAAAATTATTGGGGCATTGCAGGAA
>VOQK01026753.1:0-11617 GCA_015052645.1 Benitochromis conjunctus
AGCTAAGATACTGCGCAGGACCCTCAAGCTCCCAGGCCTCTGGTAGAGGACCCGAGCTTGGAGGATACACACCGCCCGCAGGGGCGAGAGGGGATTTTTTTTTTTTTATGTGTGTGTGTATATGTATATATGTATATATATATATATGTGAAATGACAATGATCTTTGTTAGACAGATAGATTTTTACTCACCAATGCTACAAATGATCACAAATACAAAGAGGGCTAATTGAAAAATTGAAGAAATGCTTCCATGACATCAGCAAACTGTGTAAAGATAGCAGCAGACAGGGTTGTGTACTGCTACTGTGAACATCTATGTGATATACAAATGAAACTAAAAGATGTATGGAAGGGAAAAGTAGTGCATAACAGTACACAGTGACCTTTGGGAATCCTTGCAACTCTCCACAAGAAATTCATTAGCATATCCAATAGATTAATGGAGTGAGATTGCCTTGTGATGACAGACAGATGTTCTCCAAGCAGGTGGCAAATCCGGGTTCTGACATTAGTCACTTCCTAATGTTCAGCTGTCAGTTCTGTAAGTTTAAGCTACAGAGATGTGCAGCATTCAAGAGGAGGTCTGAGACAACTTCTTTATCCAAGACCTACATCACAGTCGTGCGTCCAGACGGGATCCCCATGGGAAAGACTGCTTCTGCCATATATCTCCAAGTCATCCAGGATTTGCCCTCTAGCCTCCTGTGAGGCTCAGGAGCCTCTTGCTGGCCCATTACCTGCCAGTCTCAAGGCGCAGCTGCCTCCCTCCTGCTGTTCTGCTATTCCTGGTGTTTTACAGTTAGCACAACAGGGATTTAAAACATCGAGCTCAGGGTGACCTGTCCATCAGACGACGCCCCACATACAAGGATGAAAGTGAAACAAGAGGTCAAGCCATGTTCAAGAAATTTAAGCAAGCCTGCTGTGGCGACTGTGAGTTTTAGATATGCACAAACACAAGACAGCAGAGGAACTGCAGAAGTCAGTTCTTTGCCTGTGTTGTTAATCCTGCCGCAGTGACAGAGCAACACGAGTTTCTCCATTACAGCACACATTTTCTCCCTAAATCCAATGAAAATAGTGAAAACACATCATTGCTGTCCATTAGCCCATGATAATCAATTGACAGGCTGCTAGTCAAATATGTTTGCTTCAGTACTTATCTAGTACATATTGCGCAATACTCTATATAAACAGATGGTCATGACATAATCAATATGTAGCGCTATTATGACAAGATCCCACATAACTGTGTTTTAACAATTATTCATGTGAATTGGAGTGCTACAAGCTCCACTTTGCGCAATGAGTGCGAATGCCCATGAATGCACGATAAATAATATATAGACATCAAACTGACGCAGAGAAACGAGGGCAGCTGTCATATGCGCTAATGCCCTTGTTAAGTTTAATAGTGTGAAGACGTGACCACATTGTCATGCAAATCTCTTGCAGTTCTAAGATAAAACAGAGAACACTAGATATGGTATCAGCTTAGTTTAGGAGGATTTATACCCTAAACTAAATTAAGAAAGGATGGAATACACCAATAATACACTTAAACACTTTCAGGCTGCCACTCATTGGTAGGTCTGGGAAAATACTGTTTCTATTTATATAGGTTTGGTACTGGCAGTGTTGTAACTTGGTACATAGGTGGCATAAATAAACTAGCAGGATTCAGGCCAACAGCAGAATTCAGTGTACCAGAGCTCTAATACAGCAAAAATGTAGTAGCACACCTCATGTCATGTGATAAACCATTCTGTTTAGCTTCAAGGTTATAGTGAGGATGAGTGATCAGAAGCGTGTTTGTATTCAGCAATCCTGGGAGACGTGTTGCATCTATCTGTGAAAAAGGGAGACAGGCTTCAAATTGCCTCACTGCCGAGGATGACACAGCGCACAATCACTCCTTCCAGCTACAGTCAAAGTTTGCATGAGTGTGTGTGCATGTGTGGGTTGAGGGGATGCAGGTGTGTAATGTCACAAGGTTGAATGTTGTTCTTGACTCTTTGTGGCCTTGACAGTGTGGGTGCGTTGACGTCTATCCAGACCGAACGTAGTTGTAAGTTTTGAAAGTGGTAAAAGAGGCACAAGCGCAGCCAGACCCACAGAAACCCGATAAGTAAATGCACGAAAACAATTAAAAGGGATTTTTCATGTAGTTTAACTAAATGAAAGTGATATATTATATGACTAATTTGTAAAAGAAAATGTATTTAAATGTAGGAGAGAAGCCTAAAGCCAGCTGGTTAATTTTCATCAAAATAATGAGCAGAAACACATTTCCTCATTATGTTCATAATCACTGAAGTGCTAGCTTATAATGACAAATCTACAAATAAAGTTTCTCTGTGGAGCTTTATGTACTTTAACTCATTTGTTTTCATTTCACCATCTCTGCTCGCATTACATCATTTCTCAGGTACAACAGGCAGTTGTTTTCAGCAGAAAGGCTCTGATGAACCTGCCCTCTGGTAAGAATATACAGGTTTCTGAAGGTTAATGCCTTACTATGGGTACAAAAAAATCCTGTGTGGTCTAAAGTAAAGGACACGGACTAGCATATAGCACCTGAGTAAGTCTGAAGTCACAACACGTTCATATCAACCATGTTCAAATTCAAATTCAAATTTTATTTGTTAAATTGTTACATACACAATCATACATAATACGACATGAAGTGAAATGCTTGTTGCTGTGCAATGCCCACCCATTAAAAAAAAACTAAACTTAGACATAAAAGTAAACATAAAACTAAACTAGCAAAAAATTGCAAGTTTAAGATAAAACAATTTACAGTAAAAAAAAATCTACAGTAAAATTGAAGGTAAAAAAGTTATAAATAAAAAAAATCAAGGGGTTATAAATCAATTGAGACCTCTACATCATTACTGTGACTCATTTTTCCCTGAAAAACCTAAATAAACACCACTTTAGTGGTGTGGTGATGACACAGTAGATGCATAAGTTATCAAACCTATCATTGATTGTTGCCTAAACTGAACACTTATGGAACTCACAATTCAAACAACATTGTTGTCCCCCCAGTACTGCACATTATATCGACCATCATCCAGCTACGACTTACACATGAAGCTAAAAGGCAGAACGGCCTTCATTAATAAAACACAGAGTCTGTGCATTATTTGGTGCGTAGCAACGGTCCGCTACAACATTTTTGGCTAAACAAATTAGCAGAAGGCTATAATGTGATTTCCAGCTGACAAGGTTGTCACATGTTTTATTGCTGACCTCTTTGCACTTCGAGTTCTGATATAGCTGCAGATTTCTAACTTTTCGGTTATCTCAAGCTATGGGAGTGACTTAACGTTATTATTCAAAATCTTGACACCGTGCACAGGCAGGATTAAGCCAAAGCAAAGCCACGGTGTGATTTCCCAGTCTCCAACTTGAGCTTAGTTTAATCTGCATTGCACAAAAGGCTACAGTATTCCTTTCTGAAATCCTTCGCCTAAATGAGAGCGTGCGTGCCAGTGAAAGTGCACGCATTACCACTTAATGTGGACAGAAAATATTACTGGGAATGATGTAAGGTTTTCTGTCTGGCTTGATGCAGCCTCTGGTACAGTCACGGTGTGGGAATTGCGCATTGTGCGCAGCCTCCATGTGACACTCTTATATGTGCCAGTGTTTTTTAGGGGGTAAATAATTTAATACCACTTGGATATTGTTGGCTGCTTTTGCAGCGTAGACATATTAACATATTAAAGGTCGACGTGCTCCTTGAGAAACAGAATTATGGAATTGCAAACCTAATAATGAGAGCGTTTTGAACACAGAAAGACCTCGATTTTGTTTAAACACCATAACAATCTGTCCTGATTCGTGTGGGTGGGAATGGCTGATTACAAGAGCATAAAGAAGTTTTGCTTTCTGAATTTGTTTTTCCCTCTAAACTGAACCAAATAATGTTTTTCTTAAGATTATGTTTAACTGCTAAAATGAAGAGTTTACGCTCTGTTTTAACAGCCATATATTACATACTTAATGGGCGATTCTATGGTCAACATGCAGTATCTGCTTACAGCAACAGTGCAGGAGGTTGGAGTGTTGGTTTGGTGCGTAACGTGTTTGACTTTTATGTAGTAGACCAAAGTTTGCATGCCGTTCTAATGCATGATAATTTTATAGAAATATGTATTTTGAAATATTTAGAATGATCCAGATATTAACCCGGTGGAACAAGCTCTTTGCTAGTTGTGGAAGTCCAGATCTTTTTTGGAAAAATAATAAAATATATAAAATAATTATAGCAACAGTGTATTTCCGGTATAAAATAATCTTATATAAAAGCAGGCACAAAAACAGGTGTAAATAAATGGCTTTTTTTTAAGGGGCCTTAATCTTACCATTTGTTTTTTGTAACTGTAATAATTACGAGCTTCAGAAAGAGAATTTAAATAGTCACTATCAACTGGAAGTCCCTTTGTATAGCAGCTTTGACTGGTACTATAGCAGCAGTCTATGATTCCTCAAAGCACTACAACAGGATGACCTACCTAAACAAAGGGAAATGTAATAATATCTGCATGTGATCTACCACAATTAAATCTCTCTGATAACAACCTTATTAATTAGCCTCTCTTTACATCATGCATTGTGCGGTGGACCAAAAACTGTTCCTGCACTCAGCTGTCAAACACAGGGTGACCGTGATCATTTACCAGAAGTGTATGTACGACGCAAGACAACAATCATTTGTGGCATTAGTCCATGAATCGATGCACTCTAATCTTTGAAAAAGTGTCATTAAAAAGAATGGATAGCCACAATGAGCTGCTAGAAAAGCTGCAGGCAAGAGGCTGCACACCTCCACCTGGTTTCACTGTGTTCAGCTGGTGTGTGGAAAAAAACTGTACTGTGAGCGTGCAAATCATCTGCAAATCTGATCATGTTTGAAACTTTTATAACTGACTTCTGTGCTTAAACAATGTACTGTATGCTTATTTGGTTGCACTGTACACAAATGCTTTCCTTCTTTTGTATTTCTGCCCAAACAGCAGATGAGGAGAGCAGGATGTCAGTACAGAAACAGCGCAAAGAATCTCCTGCAGACCAAATGCTTCTGAAACGCTCCAAGTGTAATTTGAAATCGTGCAAAGAACGGAACGAACCTCGTCTGAGACGTGACAACACAGACATGCACCCAGCGTGCTCTCGGGGTAAGTGTTTGCTGTCACCATAAGTGTCACCACATTCACCAGGACTAAAATGTTCAGGATTCTAACCTAAGAAAAACTTTACTGCAGAATAGGTGATTTCATGTCTAAATTTCACAAAAAATAGAGGCTGCATTTTCCTTCTTATCACTAATAGACCATAAACAAAACAGTTGCAGCTTGGCGTCAGTAATGAATTTTTCATCTCTAGTATCTCGTTGAATAAATTAGAGTCCAGTCGAGTATTTATTTCAGCAAGCATTCTTAATTATTATGTTTCAAAAAAAATGCTGCAGAGATCAGTCCTGGTCTGAACTGTTAATTATCTCTATTCACACTTGGACCCTGATGCTGCATGCCAAAAGGTCAAAACAATCTTGTGGTGAGGTGATGAGAAGCAGTGCTAGCAACACACGTGATAACATGCAATGCCATGTCCATATGGTGCCTAAGGCCCGGGCTGTGACACAAGCGCACACCCGGGGTCAGGTCTCGGTTTGAGTGAATGTAATTGGCGGCAAGAGCCAGAAGGCAGGCAACCCATAGTGTTAATCTTCAGAGGGCTTAGATCTGCTCTCTGGCTCCCTATTAAGCTCACTGTCTGTCCACTGTTTTGCAGTAAAATGAATATCTCAGCCCAAACAATTGTATACTAGTAAAGAAAGTTAATAATACTTCTATCAATTTAACACTGGCTTTAAAGCAAACAAATCTTGCTGCAGGCATTTGAAGGTAGGAGTGGATTTTTCCCTGGATAATGCAACTACCACTTTATCTGCATGCTTGTGTTTGTTTACCACAATCTCGTCCAGCAACACATTAGAGCATGATGAGCATTTGTTATCCCACTGTTCTCTGGAATACGTAAGTGAATTTACGCATTTGGTTTGGACCTGCTGGAGGGTAGCAGGTTTCCAAAAGGCAAAAATCTGTTTTGAACACCAGTTTTCTTATGTTTACAAAGAAGTAATTAAAGCCAACTTTTGATTCAAGGGCAGTGGATATTACAATGAATACCCATGAGCTCAGTCCTCGTCCAAAAAGTATTTTTACATACACAAAACCACCCACAGACACAATCATCGAGAGCTGCCCCAGAAATGCAAGCGAAAAATGAAGAAATTCTCTTTGTAGTTGCAAAACAAAATATCCCTGAGCTTTGAATGTCACCCTGCATTATTCCTGTAGCATTCTCCGTCTCCTACAGTATTGCTTCTACCTTTCACACAGAAGACGCCTCTCAATCACGGTTTGTCAATTGTCCTTGTCTGTTAGCTTTTATTTGCATCCAGCTGCAAACTGGTCGCGTAGAAAAAAGCGAAGCAAATGTTTGTTCAACGCCAAGAAAACTGTTTTTCGATAAACTCACATAAAAAAAAATTTATAAAAAAAAAAACACACGCACACACACACATTGGCCTGAACAAACAACTGTTCCTGAGATCGCCTCTGCTTTGGACACATGAGACATAATTAATCACCAGGGGACACAGACTCATTAATTGCTGCGTGCTGATAAATTGTCCCTGGTGAAAAACGTTAAGCTTAACATGCAAATTTGTGTCAGAGGATCCATTCAGCGACGCAGCCCAGGCAGGGAGTTATTGTAAAATGACACATGCAGGAAGATAACAAGACACTTGTCAGGGACCTACTGTAAAACGGTTATTTCTATTTTGGGGCTCGCAAGAAGCGGTAAGTGTGAGATGTTTCAACTTGAATTTGACGAATGCTGAAAGACAGTTGAAGTATGCGCAGGAAAGAGAGTTTTTTTGTGTGTGTGATGTAGCGGACTGTTTATCATTTCATTTGATTTGTCCTTGGGGGTTGTTTTTGCTGCGTGAAACAAGCTGCTAAACAGAAGAGAGCAGAAAGGAAGCGAACAGGATAAGAGGGATAAGAGTGTAGGAGACGAGGAGAGGAAAGCAGAGGATCTATTTGAGCACTTTGACCCGATGGCAGGAAAGGTCACTGACTCAGCAGCACAGAAGACCATCAATGGAGGCAGACTTTAATCACCTCCAGCCGCTTCATCGGCTCCTGTGTGAGATGGACCGAGAGAAACATTACCAAGGTCATAAAATCTCTTTCTGTTTAGGACATACAGAATGAGATGAGTGACTCTCCTCGGAGCTGAAATCACGCCATCGTTGCTCTTAATTTGAGTCGTCTTTCTCAACAGATTTGAGAGGGTGATGATGAGACAAAAGCTGAACAGATGGAGCACTAAGACACTTCACCAGTGATAAGGAGGAAGTGTACACATGGCTGGCTTGAGAGCGCCATTCTTCTGCATGAACCGAAGTTACACCGGTGGCTTGTTGCTATGGTAAATACAAAGAAACAACAGCTTGAAATACTGTATGTGATTTCTTCTCCCGGTCAAACAGCAAACATGACGGGTCTCATTTAAGAACGTTTCTGAATTCTTATTTTACCCATATTTTTTTTTCCTATGAGGATTTTTTTGTACTGAAGTTATATTCAATCAAATGATTTCCATCCATCAGTCTGACCATTAGTTTAGAACTACTGAAGATTTTACCTATCAAAATGTTAACAAAAACTCCATTATCTTAACTGTTAATCCAGTTCATGATCACAGAGGGGGCCTGGAGTCTATCCCAGCTACCTTTAAGTGAGAGGTGGGATACGTTTTGGACAAGTTGACAGTCTATTGCTGGGCTAACACAGAGAGACAGACAACTATTTACACTCACAGTCACACCTACAGCCAATTAAGGATTATCAGTTAAACTAACATGCATGCCTTGGGAATGTGGGAGGAAGCCAGAGTACTGGGAGAGAGCCCAAGTAGGTCCAGGGAGAACATACAAACTTCACACAGAATTCACCTTGAAGATCTCATGAATCCCTGCCTTTTTACTAAATAGTATAAGCAAAGATTTCCAAGGAGAAAATTTCCATTCTAGCCACTTTCATTGTCCTCAAACTTGTACAAAGACAAAAGATCAACTTGTTTCTAACTGGTCCCACATGCTGAGGATCATCACTGGTGATAAGAGTTGGGTCTAAACTAGGGGTTGTCGTATATCGTGCCATCTACAATAACGCTGATATTTATTGTTATATATAAAAATATGATGCCATGTGCTTACTTTCCCTAGCATGCACAAGAGCAGCCAAAAAACCAAAACCAAAATAGAGCTACCTCAACAACCTCCAACAAAGCACAATGCTTTACAAAGTATGAAGCTAAATACAATCTTCACTCCCTGTTTAGCATTTTGCTAAACAGGGAGTGAAGATTGTATTGCCTCCGTGAGACTTCACCCTGTAACTCAAACTGAACAATCATCAATTTAACACACCGGAGGAGCTCACAGAGGCAAAGTGCAAGGGGACATAATGGGACCTCGTCTGAGCAATCTAGAAATAGCAGCTGTGTTCAAAACAGTCCAGATGTGAATATGAAGACAAACTTGAACTAAACATGAGCCAAATGTAAATTTTTCACTAAGTCTGTCTTGATGATATCGTTTAAAACAGTATAAATTTCAAGTTTTGTATCTAAACTCCACCGGGAGGAGGCCCCGGGGCAGACCCAGGACACGCTGGAGAGATTATATCTCTCGGCTGGCCTGGGAACGCCTTGGTGTTCCCCCGGATGAGCTAGAGGAGGTGGCTGGGGAGAGGGAGGTCTGGGTTTCTCTGCTTGGGCTGCTGCCCCCGCGACCCGGCCCCGGATAAGCGGAGGAAGATGGATGGATGGATGGATATCTAAACTCCAAATTAATTTCATAAATTCAGATCCAATAACTGCATTTTCCCGTTAGGTGTGCCATTACTGACGTTAAAAATGTTTAACAAATAGCATCAATAGGCTACCTCAAACAGTAGCTTTATATACAACAGACATAATAAATTCAGCAAACTATATTGATACCGGTTATAGTACTACATCAGTCAATATAACAGTGCGACATAAAGGCTGGTGAAGCTGCTATACTGTATTTAACTTGTCGTGTCCGTCACCTGACCTTACTCCCACCACATACAGCTGATAATCTATAGAGAGATGAGAGAGGAGGAAATCCAGCCAAATGAATAACAAAGGAATAAGAAAACACTGTTTTCCTTGTGTATTGAAATGATTTTTGGGCCAATGCTACATGATATTTCTGTCTCTTTTAATGATACAGGTAATGACCAGCATGGCTAGCCATACTTCAGGAAACCTTATGAACTGTAAGTAAAAGAGACTGGAGAGAATTATGGGCTCAATTTGCTTCCAGGCTCCCACTGTTTTATGTAGCTCTACAGTGAGGTGAAGCTCACTGTCCACAACTTCATTTTTGTTTCACTCCCACCTTGCAGACAGTTTCAGCAGCAGCAGACAAATATTTTCCGGTTAAAAAATGATTTAACATTATTTCTTCTGCAACAGAAAGCTGATAAATAGTGACTAGCTGGCTACACATTTAGCAGGTTAATAGCTTGATGTTTCTCCTTGAAGGTAGAGACCAAAACAGAGATTAAAAAATATGTCGCTTTGTGTCTTTTAAACACAGTTAGGCCCAGCTTTTATTGCTTGTACTGGACTGTTTTGGTATGGTGTATTGGTCTTTATCTTTATTAACTGAGGAGGTACTCATCAATATCTCTACATCTACTGTTCGGGGCTTTATTGTGAAAGCTGACCTGAATGACCAGATACTCTTTTGTTCCACTACATTTATCAGATAATTAAGACACAAGCCATGCTAGCTAACAATACAGCTCAGCAGAAATAAAAGCCATTAATATTTGTATCTTGTCACACTGTCTCGAGTACAAGTCTGTGATCACGGTGATCACTGTCCAGACTTCCTTCTGGACAGTTGGTTGATTGGAGAGCGGAGACAGCAGAAAGAAAAATGTTCCTACGGGAAACTGCTCGCACGACAATTTGTGGATTTTTATTTTTTTTATCGTGATTTTTTTAAGAAAATAGAAACATTTCTATAGCGAATATCTCTGAAAAGGGCAATAAACATTGAAAAATATAGATGGTGAAAAAGCACTGCAGGTGACAGAAAAAATATCTATTTAATCTTGGAGTGAAGAACCCCTTTTAAGGTGATATTTACCCATTTATTCATCAAACCGATGACTAATTTATTTTATTCTATAAACAGCCATTTGGTTTATTGACCTTTTGAACTTGAAATATATTTTAATTGCAGTACTTTTAGTTGTAGGGATACATATTTCTACACTCCAGCGCTGCTCCTTTAACTTGAGTAACAGATTTCAGCACTTCCTCCACCAGTGAATAAATGTAGTGGAGTAAAAAGTACAATGTTTCCTACTGAAATGTGGGTGAGCAGAAATGTTACATAACTTAAAATGGAAGCCCTCACGTAGTATACAAGTTGTACTCAAGATTACACGCTACTGCGTGCACTTAAATACATTCTTTCACTGGGCGATATTACGCATATTCATCTTTCAGATTTTTTTCAGATTTAGGAAAAATAATAATGCCTGGATAGTTTGCATGACAGCTCTCTAAATATTCACTTAATGGGTTCGGTGTGATGGATTCTGCAACTCTGGCTCAGTTTCTGGATTTCTCTGGGTACTGGTGTGAAAATACTTTTAATGCCCTGCGTCCTGTTGACGTCACACTGATGTGTGTGATACTGTATGCTATCTTTTCTAATCACTCCCTGCAGTAGCCCTGACTAAGCCGGTTTTTAAAACACCCACCATCCTGGACCAGAGCCAGCTGGGTTTCCTTCAAACTCCGTGGTACAGTATCATCATGGCTGTTGGCTCCCTGGCAGCAGATATGACATTGACACCGCATTGAAAGGCTACAGTCCACCACCAACAGAGCTGTTTGACACTGGATACCCAGAGATGTCTTGTTTGTACTGCTCAACGCTGAGTGTGTATGCTTTTAGTTTTCTGCTTAGAGCAAACAATCCAGTGCACATTTAAGTCAGCAAACAGTAAAGTGTGTATTTACCATCCAGCCTATATTGTGATGTGTAAACCTTGCAGCCTGCACAGCACTAGATTGCTTCACCAGCATCCTTCAGTGTGCCATCCACAGATTTGTGGTTCCATTGAGCTGCGGATGAATTATTAATCAGCCTTTCACTAACAAAATGGGCTTTTAATTGTAGAGACCACTGTTCGACAATGACAGCTGAAACACAGGCCTTGATACAAACTGGCTATCGATCATCCCCCACAGACTCATCTGCAGCTTTACAGTAGAAGAAAGCTCGTTTCCGTCCACACACAAAAAATTCAGCAGGTAGCTCCTGCTCCCTCCAGAGGACAGGGCCCCTCAGAAATATGTCTTTCACATACTGGATAATAAAAACTGCAATATTTTAGGAGCGAGAATGATGAAACTGTGGGGTAGCATTAGATTTTGCTGCTAGTATGGGGTTTTATTTCCACTCATTAATGAC
>VOQK01026756.1:0-18331 GCA_015052645.1 Benitochromis conjunctus
TTAATAATGAAAAGTTTTATATGTGGAATGTTATATACACTGGTTGCCACTTCTGTGGCATGGTGTTACTTTAAATGGTGGCAGCAGCATTTGTGTGTAATCTATAAATTCCTATACTGTACATCTTAATGCACGCTCCATCATCCAGGCAAGGACATCCCAAAAGTTGATTTTGTTCATCTGCACGTAGCGTTTTCAATTGGATAAATGCTTCATCACTCATCCAAGTGACACTTTCTCCCACTGAAAACACTACGTCCAGATGGACATACTCAACTTTTTGGGATTCTGTACTGAATGTCCAGTTTAAGTCAATCTCAATTTAGAATACTGATATGAAGACTCTGGTCTAATTTTTGGGGGTTTAAAAAACAAATAAAATGAAAAAATATGTTTTTACATTTTACTGTGCTGTAAATAACGTTTGAAATTTTTGTATGAGTATCATATAACCGAGACATATAGTATCTGCTGTAACATACCTTCATAACGGTCATTGTCTTGAAACAATTCAGCATTCTTCTTTAGCATCACATATGGTGCTTCCTATATACACAAACACATTGAAATATTAACAATACAATACATTGGAGTGTGTGACTATATATATAAAGCACTTTGAGTCCTCAGAGTAGTATCTTGCCAAGGATATTTGGCATGCAGTAGCCAGGGATCGAACCAACAACCTTCCAATTAGTAGAAGACTAAATAATACAGAATATTGAACCAAAAAACAAGATGATCAAAAATGCTAACTAGAAACCCCTATAAACATCCCCAAAACCCAAAACCCTGGATCCAAAACCCAGAAACCATGACACTCTTTTTAACACAGTGGACCATCTCTTAAATTCTGCACATTTTAAGAGGTTATAGCATCAAGTGAGCAAACTTTTATTTCTTTAAGGATAAAATTAATTACATTAATTACAAAATCCAATATAGTTGCTTCTCATTCTTTTACCAATGTCCCCTACACCATCTTCTTTCATGCCAGTCTCTGTAAATAAGCTTTTAAATACTGTGGCATAAGTGTAGCATTCTTCAAGCTGTGTTGATATGATACCTCCAAAATTTCTGTGTGAAGTTTTGGATCTCACTACTACTACTACTACTGCTACTAGAATACTTAGAGACAGCCTGTATGCATTCACACAAGATCTTGATGTTCTATTCTTGCACTACTTCACCTAAGTGCAGCATTTCATACAATAGGACATCCAATTCTGAGAGAGACTGCAGCACTGGGACTATATCTGGGACAGCTCTGCGGTGGTTTAGACAAACTGTAAATTTTTTGTTTCCGTCGGTGACCACATGTCTCTGTAGTCTGGACTGAACTGTGGAGTCCCCCAGGGGACCTATCCTTTTTTCAATTATTTATGGTACCACTTGGTCACATTATACAGAGATACAACATTTCATTCCACTGTATCAAGGAGACTGAGATCCCTCAGCTCAGCTCAGCTCCAACCAGAAATGAAGTAAAAGCCCTAAAATCCAGCCTTTGTGGGTGTAATGTAGCAGAGAGTGACAGAGTTTTATGAATGCAATCCTGCTGCAATCAAATCAGAAATCTGATCAAAACATAATCAAGAATTAACAAGCTGAATAATTTAATTTAAGCTGAATAAGGGATATAATCATTACAAGGGTTGAAAGGTTTAAACATTAGAAATTTTTTCTGTGCAGATGTGATCTTGAGCTCTGTATGTGTGAGCTCAATTGCCTGGGTGTGAGGAAAGTAGAGCAGGCAGAAAGACAGAGAAATGTATGAACAACCAGAAAAAGTCATTTTAAATGTATTGTGACTGATAAATACTAAAGCTCACATCTTAACAGGTGTTAAAAGAAATGCGTGTTTTCCCTCTATAATTCTATGTATTTTTCATTTCTGATGACTTCTTTTTGTGCAAAAATCAGTTTTTCTTGTCTCTGTTTAACACCTGTTAGTTTACGTTGACAGAAATTGGAGTTTTGCTGGTCCGGCCCGCATAAGATCAAAGTCAGCTTTATGTGTGAATGAGTTTGACATCCCTCTTTTTGCCCTCAGGTCTGCTGGGGCTGTGTGAGTATATCCATATAGATGCTGCACTAACTACAGTCAGATTCAAATGTGCCCTCAGAGTGGATTTTAAGCAACCCCAAAAATTGTACAATAAGAAAAACACCTACTGAATGCTTTTGGCAGATTTCCATGTGTACATCTGTAATGTCTGTTTCATACAAGGCTTGAACAATCAGGTCCCATTTTATCTTAAAGACCTCACAGTACCATACCATCACAATAGAGCACTTCACTCTCTGTTGGTTTACTTGTGGTTCCTAGGGTATTCAAAAGTAGAATGTGAGGCAGAGCCTACAGTGTTCAGGCCCCTCTTCTGTGGAACAAGATCCCAGTTTGGAATTGGGAGACAGACAACCTCTCTAAAATTTCTTGCTATTTTTTCACATTTTGGATAATTTTTTACCTAAACTATTGCACTATTATAGAATAGAAGACAGAAAACTTTTGCCATTGACATTGTCTGACATGGTCAATAGTAACTCTATTAATTTTTTACCAGTATCGTTGTGACAATGACAGTCTTATTTTCCATTCCCATTGTGTCATTTGGGTAAAGGTCTGACTTTGTCAGAACCATCTTATCCACCTCATTCCAATACCCGATCTGTGAACAGATACAAATAAGGTTATGCAAATATCTTGAACATACAAGCTAGAAAATATTGTGGTATTCTAATGATATATATTATGGCAAACTGATGTTTTAGTTACCTTAACAGGTCCATTGTTCTTAAGCTCCATGATTGTCACTGAATAGTTGATCCTTTTCCCGTACTGGTCAAACTGTATATTCCCTGTTAAACCATCTACATGCACCTAAATACACATTATTTGAATTAGTATTTGCACAGCTTAAAAACGAAATTCAGTCAATTAAATTTCAAAAACTAAAGTGAAATTAGATACTTTCTGGAAATCAGGCACACCCTGACTTGATGGCCATAGTAGGATAAGTTAACAAAGGGTAGCCTTACTCTTCGTCATCTCCACTGGTACCTTCAGCACACAGTACTTCCAATCAAACAAATGACTGATTGTGTTGATAGAACAATTTTCAAATAATTATAGTTTCAATTATATTTTCAAACATTAAATTTTAATAGCTTTTGACAAGTAACCAAATAAAAGATAGCAAAAATTTTCAACAAAATCTCTGATTTCAACTCTAACACCTAGCTGTTATAATTTCTTCTTTGTGTATTCATACTAAGGACATTCTAATCTGTTTTTACCTGTTTGAGGGCACGCTCAATTTCCACGCCCTGTGCCCAGGGCACTGCTGGATTAGCTAGACAGTCCCCACTGTTGCCACGACGACTTATATCTATTCTTTGCTTGTGCAGGAAGCGGAATGCCTCAGTCATCACATGGACTGCATCATAGGTGAGGGCTGAAGTATACTGAAGGACAAAAATAATGTTAAAAAACATAGGTTGGGGATATTTTACTTTATTTAACAGTTGCAATAAAGGTAGACAGAATAAGGGAGAAAAGGGAATGAAATGCTGCAAGGGACCAGCTGGGCAGGTATCCAACCAGGGAGCTGTCTGTTAAGGAATTCTTGTCATGGTGCTGGGTCTGTGACCCAGCGTTTTCAGTTTATTGTCTTTATTATTGTTTATGGGCTCATGTTTTAGGTTTTTGGTCCTGTTTGCCATTCATGATGTTCTGTGCTCCCTCTGTTCTGTGTCCTGTCACCCCTGCCTGTGTTTCCTGTTTTATTGTGAAAGTCTCTGTCTGTTGTGAGTGTCCTAATTTGCCCTCATCTTTGTAATGTGTGTCAGCCGTGTTCCCCGTGTGTTCCTGTTCCCTCGTTATCTTTCTGTGTATTTATGTCAGTGTTTCCCTCAGTTCCTCATCGTGTCGACTGTGTTACTCACCCTCATGGTGTCATAGTCTTCATAGTCTTCTTAGCCTTTTGTTTATCTCGGTTCCTAGAGTGCCCAGTTAGGTTTTAGTTTAGTGTTGCCACTGTGCTTATTGTTTTGTGTTGCCACCTGCCTACCAGCCAAAAAAAAGGCTCGCTATCATTTAAACTTCAGTTTCGTCTCCTCACCTGTGTCTGCTCCTGGGTCCACCTCACTCTCCTCACACGGTCTGCCCCGGCTCGTCGTGACATACAGAGGGGATTATTCATTAAATGTTCACAGCCTCATTTATTCATCATTTTATGTGTATACATATGGAGGAAACACAGTTTCTAAAGGATGGAGAAACAACATTTCAACACATAATAACACAAAATCTCTTGTTTATAATTTACATAATGAACTTTCTTTGTATGTTATGTATCTGTTCCCCTCCTCCTGATGTCCTGCCCCACTTCATTGTATTTGACTTGTTGGAAATTAGAGTCACTCTTATTATTGAAATCTGATTCCATTGTCCTCTTGCAGAACTTGGGCTGGCTTTAAAAAACATTGCCATTTTGGGGCTGTAAAGCCCACAGAAATGTCTGCCTAACAGTAATGTCAAATCATAGAAATAAATGAATGTCAACACTTAATATTGTAGCCTAGTTTCACTGACAAATAATGACCTTGTTACTTAAAGTAAACAGTGAATGGAAAGCTGAAATAATGACATAATGAATGCTGGATGATGGAAAGGACTTCTGAGTTTGCGAAGTCTGCTGCAATTTCAGCACCATGGAGAGCTCATGGAAGTTTCAAGATGCTTTTAGTGAAAACACACACACACACACGCACGCACACACACGCACACACACATGCACACACACACACACACACACACACACACACTGTACATTCACGTGTGCATGCACACTCACGGAGCACACCAACACACACAGAAAGGGGGCAATAATAAAGTGACTAGTAACAGCACTGCACCCCAGCGCTACCCTCCCTCCTCTCCCTAAAGACAAATAAGACAACTGAAGCCAAAATGAGATTAAGGAAAAGGAGAAAGTCCAGTTGCTTTACGTCTTCCTTCAGCTCTGCGGGTGGCTGAGAGGTGGGGTCTGTGTACAGAGACAGGGCGGAGGGCAGTGGAAAGGTCAGGTCAGGTCGGGGATGGAGGAGTCGAGGCGCGCTCGGCCCTACGAGGGAGGCTTGCTGTAGCCGAAAAGTCCGACAGGTAGGTATTTGACGTGAGTGGGCCACTGGGCGGCCAGCTGGAAGAACTTGACGTCGTTCCACTCGACGCCGTCTATGGACACTGGTGGGAGACGGAAACAGCGATCAGGCGAAGCTACAACGTGAGCAAGAAACGAACAAATGAAGCCGCTCGCGATCATCCAGCTCACCTTTCAGGATGGTCTGCTGCTGCTTGGCCGAGCAGATGAGTCGGCTGATGCCTTCGATGACCTGGCTCTTGGAGTCTACGTCCTTCTCTTTGGGCTTTTTCCCCAAGAAGATAGTGGGAACTGCAGGGAGAAACGAACACCAGAGTCTATTTTTGGCCTATTTGCAGGGAAACAGGGTAACTGCAACAAACCTGCAAGTCAAGTGTTAACAATGTAGTCTGGCCTCAAAAATCCTAACCCAGTCTGTGCTCAATGCAATACAGGAATCATTGTAAGCAAAAAATCTAAGAAATTAATCAATTATTATTAATATTACGCATTTTAGTTTCAATTAATGCCATAATCATAGAAAAAACGATTTAAAGCATCAGATTTCAAACACCTCACCTTTTTTGTTCTTCTCCTTGGTGACCACAGTCATGGCCATGGTGCTGACCTGAGCCTGTGGATCGCTGCTGCCCCCGCCTGGTAGCCTGCTGACCTGCAGCGAGCGGAAGGCGCTCTTCAGCGTGTTCTTGCAGCCCGTGTCACGTCGCTCTCCCTCCCGCCGCTTCTCTGCCAGAGAGGCCAGCCAGTAATCCACTTGCAGACCGATGGCGTCTACGCCGTGGGACATGCTGGGGCTCCTGTGGACAAAGAGCGCACATGAGCGACTTTCTTGGGCCCCGCGTGACAAATGTAAAGCCTCATAACTGAACTTTCCTATTATTCTCTGGTCTCTCATGTGGAACCTGTGAAGAACTTAATTATTAACATTTTTATCTGACATTATTTGTAGTGTTTGGTTTCAGCAGGATACACAGTGAGTGATATGCAGTGAGGGAGTCTGCTCTGGACCAATTATGAGACATACACACATTTAACTTCAAAAACACATCTGTAAGATAATTTAACAGCTTCACGAGCAGACCGACTTGAATCTGAGAGCTGAATTTCATTCATCGTATACATGTTCAACACACTTCCCAAAAGATTTCTGCAGAGGGCGAAATGGAAAAGATTAGATCAGTGAGCGCTCTGCAGGGAGGCAATGCAGCAAAAAAACCATCTGATTCAGTCAGATAAAAATGTGGCTGAAGTATCAAAGAGAGCCTCGATCTGGAAGAGGATCTCAGAGAAACACGAGCAACTCGCTGCCCGTTTGCTTAAAGAACAAGAGGACGGATGCTTTAAAGTCATTAATCTCTCTGCCACAGCTCAGTACTGACGGCATCATTAACAAAAACACAGTGACATGTGAGACCATTTCAAACCATATTCCACCCAAAGCTACGCCTGTACCAGGTGGAAACAGTTATAAACAATTATTTCTTTGTTTCCTGTAAAAACCTGACTTGTTATCCTATATTTGTAGTATTTCTAAAGGTAAATATAGTTACTTTGTAATTTCAAATAACATACTATGAAATTCCATGTAATCACAGGCTGTGTTATAAAGTGTAACCCTACATTGCTGCGATAATGAGGAAAATAATAAAACAAGATACTGTAAAGGAATATGCACATTAGAGAACTCTTACCCTTGAACACTAAGCACGCTCCCCATGGAGGGAGAGGAGGGAGGCGTGGCTGTCTCTTTGATCATCCCGGTGGGAGAGCCGTGGGAGGGGGGTGATGTGGAGGGGACAGCGAGGCTCACTGCTACACCCTCCTCTGTATCTCCTTCATAGCCCAAATGGAAATAAGAGCGTGAAACCCTAAATCAAATTCTTTGTTAACATCTTTTTAAGTTTTCCAAACACTCACCTGTTGGAGACTGCCCGGACTCGATCAGACCAACCTTCACCACCTGGAAAACAAGACGTGATGTCAGCTAAAGATCCTGAAGATGAACAGCAGCAAAGGTAAAAACGTCCCACTCGAGAGTATAATTCTCACCCCAATAAAAGGAATGAACTTCTGGTAGGAGTCTTCATCTCGCCTGGGAAAAGGACAATGGAGCAGAGGGTGTTACAGAAGACCTAAAAGATAAAAGATCTGGCGCGTGCTCGCTAACATCTGTACTCACGTTCTGTGCTTGCAGGTTAACATGGCCTCGGCGATGGGCAGCTGGTGCGTCACCGTAGCTCCGCTGATGTATTGGGAAATTCTTCCTGCCACATCCAACTGATCTGCAGGAGAAAATGAAAACATTGGAGAAGTGAATAAATGCATGAAACGCTGAATTATGTCCTGAGGGGAGATGGCACGTGTGGTACCTGTCTGCGGCGGCTCTGAGCGACTGAACACGTCTCTCCACACCCCGTCCAGAAAGGAGGAGTTGTAGCGATTGTCGAGGGCTCCGAGGTGTTTAGCCACAGGATGAGAGCCTGACGAGCATAATGAGAGAGCTGGAAGGTGAGAATGTGGAAGGAAGAATCATCGACGGACAACGTGTAAAAGGAGTTTAATGAGCTAACACGACTGCTTATTCCTCCTACCAACGTGCCAACAATCAAGACATCCTAACAGGTTACAGCATTTACCAAAATCCATTTAGCATGCAGACAGTGACTGTGTGCACCAGACATCACTTCCTGCAAAGCAGTAACACTTTGCTGCAGTCTGACTCTGCAGGAGGAGACAAAAGCAGGCTCTCTCACCCAGCGGCACCACCAGGAAGCGCATGTGGCTCAGCCAGTCAGACGTCTTGTTGGCGAGCTGGGTGACGAAGAACTGCAGGATGGCTCCCAGGTAGCTCTGGCTGCCCACCGCTACCACCTTCACTGGTCTGGGCATGGACGAGTTACAGTTGCAGCTACAGGGAAAGAGAGAGAGAGAGAGAGAGAGAGAGAGAGAGAGAGAGAGAGAGAGAGAGAGAGAGAGAGAGAGAGAGAGAGAGAGAGAAATGTGATCAGTAAAAACCAGTGCAGCTTAAACCCGTCTGAGGAAATTAAGCATCCGTAAAAAACACACTGAGACAGAGAGAGTGCGCTCAGTCTAAAACACTGTACATGTCAGCTTTCCAGTGTCTTGTCTTCTCTGATCTATAATTGTTTTTATACATGTAAACTAAATAAAACCTGGGGAAACACACTATATCTTTTTCAAAGAAAAGCACATTTATTTTCATATAAAATTCACTGCATGGACATAAGCACTGGGTCATCTGCACATTACTCCTGCAGGAGCTGCTGGGGCATGGAAACCCGCGTCATGAAGCTCCCGGTGCACAGTGTCTGTGCTGATGTCAGTGCCAGAGGAGGTTTGAACTCTGCAGTTATTAAGTCAGCAGAACAATGAAGGCTTTTGTGCACCACTCACCTCAGCACTCAGTGACCACGCTCTGTAACTTTACATGGTCTGACACTTCATGGCTGAGTTCCTGTGGTTCCTAAACACTTCCACTTTTTAATAACACCAGTTACAGCTGATGGTGTAATAGCTAAGAGGGACGAAGCTCCACAAGCTGACTTGTTATAGTACCATGCTCGAACTGAGAAGGACCCATTCTTTCACAAACGTTTGTAAAGGCAGACTGAGCAAGTAGGTGCCTGATAGTCTATACGTGGGTTCAGATGTGGTGCACATCTGAAGATGAGCTGAAACACATCAGACTAGTGAGAATCATGTATTAAGTCCTTAATTCATTCAGGAACCCAGTCTGTGGGCGTTTGTAAGGAAGTAATACACACGAGTGTATAAAAGTTAGTTTTTAAGAAAACTTCCTGCGTGGATCACACTTCATTTTTAGACTGGATTCCATTTGAAGTGGAAAGTCAGAAATTCCAAGTTCCCACTCTGAATTTTCAGCCCTCTCAAAATAGACTATCCCGCTTGGAAAGCCGGAGAGGCCAATCTAACCCCAACTACACAATCCAAGATGGTAGCAGCGAGTGTAAACTGCACTGAAACTGTAGAGCCCCGTCCTCTGTGCTGCCACTGATGTGTATTCGTGACTTGCTAAATAAGCACTGACTAGGCTCTATCCATGAATGTGCTGCAGAGGTGTTTTCAACAGCAGAGATACAAGCACTGCGTTGCACTCCAGGTACTGTTATTGATGCCTAGGAAGCGAAATAAAACCTGGTATTGTGACTGTACTGTGATGGGTTTGACTTCAGTCCCAGCTCCGGCATTTGCATTAGAAAAAGAAACACGGGACGTCCTTTTCCCCCCAAGACTACAATCAAACTCACATTATCTGAGGCAATATAATAATTTTCCATTTCTAACTATTGCTCTGATGACATTTCCTTCATGTTTAGGCAAATTTCATGCCAACAGTGCAAAGACAAACCAGAAGAATTCAAATGTGTGGGAGAGATTGATAAGCAGAGGGACAAGCCCACGTGATGGATGCAGATATGGGAGGCATATAAAGTTTTCTTTGTTGCTTTTAAAAAGCAATGTGAGTCACAGGGGCAAAAAAAAGGAGGAGGAGGACAAAAGGAGAAAAATATATAAGGGTCAAGGAAAGAACAGAAGACAGAAAAATAAGGCTCAGAGCAGGAAGAAAGACTAAACAGATGAGTCACTCTGCACACCAATGAGTTCTAGCTCGCCGTGTGTGCGCGCGTGTGTGTGTGTGTGTGTGTGTGTGTGTGTGCGCGTGTGTGTTAGATTAGATCAGAAAAACTCACAACTTCTGGATGCGAGTGAGCACGGCAGACAGCACCGCCTGTATTTCAGCTGCTGAGCACGTGCAGACCACCGGGTGTCTCTGTACCTGGAGCTGCTCTGCAACATACTGCAATACATAAAAGAGGAGATGTGCAGTGAAAAAAAAGAAAAGAAAAAAAGGAATAAAAAAGACAAATAACCCATCAAATCCACCCAATGTTATTACGGAAAGCTGCAGGCCTTACCTGCCCCTGCCAGTCTGTGCTGTTGACCAAAATGAGGCTCTCTGGGAGCGCGGAGTCCGAAAACAAAATCTGGTTAAGCTGATCGTACACTGCTTTCCTTAGAACCTACACACACACAGAGTGCATTAATCTCCCCACAGCAACACATTTGCTCTTCAGATGACTCATCACCGCATACATAATTCATTTCTGAGCTCCAGGCCGGTCGTACATTATCAGAATTCATGTGTTTCTTTACTTTAAAAAAACGCGTGGGTCATAAGCAGACAGAGAACAAAGGCAGATGGGGGTTTTTTGCCACATGTTAATTTCTCTGTAGGAAACGACCACAATACACAGGCTTATTTTTGTATGCAAGGTTAAAATGATGATGCTGAAATCCTGGAAAGAGCTAAATGAGATTTTATAACCGTTCAGTGTCGTACCGGCGTGCTGTGTCCCAGCTCCGGGGACCTCTCTGAGTCTGAGCTGTTGGTCCGCTCACTGAGAGGTTTGGACAGCTGTCTCTCCTTCATCGGAGTGCTAATGCGCTTCTGCCTTGGTGTATGGCCTCCATCCAACCTGGTGGGAAAAAAAGGAAAAAAGAAAAAAACAAGGAAAGCAAAGTCAAACTCAAGAAATGAGGAGTTCAGGATTTTTCAGCCTAGTGGCCTCTGAGGCCTCATTTTTCCTTTCAATTTCTAAGCTTTACGTAGAAATCCTGAGTTCCCACTCAGAATTTTCCAACCACAGAGTCTGTAAGCATCAGCTGAAGCTGAAAAATGAAGACGCCACAGAAACCTGCAGTACCTGAAATGGCCACTTGAGGCTGACTTCATCGTCTCCATAGAGCCCCAAGTTAAAACGCAAACAAAACAAAACAAAAAACCATTTACAGCCACATACAAAAGATGGTTTTTACTTTTAAAACTAATATTTCATTTTGTGGTCACTGCCTCGGGCAGGTTATTCTTTTTTTAACCCTCCAGCTGATGTTTTACCAAGCCTGTGGCTTCAAGCTTGCTGGGCTAATTTAGGTCAGTGAGCTGGACCCCTCGGCTAATGTTTGTGACGCTGGCACTGTTTGGAGCATCTCACAAATAACAGCCTGTGCTATTATTAATATGTTACTTTGTACAAACTAGTTACATATCTGTGCAATACACCTGTGCAGTTTACGGATGCATCTTGCTAACCAAGCTTGCCACACTCGTCCACACTCGTCCAAAAAGGTCACCGAGTCCTGTCAGCTGTATTCTACTGATTTACAACTAACAATCAACTCATGCAGTTTGGTACTGAAAACTTTAAAAACATCGCCAATAAGCTTCTCCAGTAACAAACAGGCTCAAGTTTATTATTCAGTTTATAGTAGCTTAATGGTTCTGCAGCATTTGGCAGCATGACCGAGGAGGACAGTGATTTTGGAGAAAGTCATTCTTCAGCTTGTGAGGTTAGTTTTAAAGCATGATCTCACTCAGAAACTACAAAACAAGGTGACTCCAGCTCCCCCAGTGTGTGGGGTCATGTATCCACGCCTACAGTTCAACAAAAACATCTCTCCTGCTTTACGCTCTATGCAATCAAAGACGCACAATTTTGTACCCGTATACCTTTTATAACTGTGGCTACATTTCTTTATGACCGTACTGTGTGTGTGTGTGTGTATGGTTGTTGCTGAAGGTTTCCTCCTGTTAAAAGGGAGTTTTTCCTTCCCACTGTTGCCACGTGTTTGCTGATTGTTGGGGTTTTCTCTTTATTATTGGAGGGTCTTTTCCTTACTATATAAGGCACCATGAGGTGACTGCTGTTGTGATTTGGCGCCATATAAACGAACTGAATTTAATTTAATGATGTTCATTAAACGAAGGGGTTAATGCTTGAATTTGTAGCTTTCAAAGCAGACCCAGTATATAGTTGTAATGATATAGGATTGTCTTTTGCAACGCTGTTTTAAATGTACATTTAATTTTTTGTAAACCAAATGCCCTCCTGGCAAACTTCAGGGATCCAATCTGGCACCAACTTTGCTGATCACTTAACCTTTCACCTTTCTGTCCAAATATGTTTATTCTGGCTCTAAAAGAACAAGATGCCAGGGGTCATTACTGATCAGGACTTCAGTAAACAGGCCACGGCCAACGCACAAATAAAAACAGCAAAACAAATGTATCTGTGACTAAACGTGTGACAGTTTGGGTGACTTACCTCGGCGATGCCATGGGCTGTGCTTCACTTTTACTGCTCTTAATGGGTGTACGGGGTTTTTCTGCCACGGACACCATGATGCACGGGCCGACTTCAGCAAACAGCTCCTGGTCTGTTAGCTCCTACACACAAACAGACACACACAGTCCACAGACAGGCTGTCAGTGTCAAAGAAAGGAGATACTGGCACCCACTTTTTTGTGTTTCTTCTGCTCTCTCAATCTGTCTCATTTGCAGCACAGATGGCAGCGAATCCGCCTCAGAGTGATACCAGCAAAGATCCCAGCACAGCATTAACTCTCCCTCTTTGACACACTGACACTCATTTAAAAACACACGAGGAAAGTCGTACCAGCGTGTCGGTCTCAGACGGGATCTCATCCAGGATGCGGCTGCGGGAAGGTTTCATCTTCTCCAGAAGAGGCTGATCCCCCTGCTGGGAACACAAGGGAGCGGCAGTCGGTCTACGGACTTAATGAGCCTCGAGATTTGGTAAATAAGAAGGAGCAGAGCTCTCGGCTTCAGGGAGAAAACACCACAGCAGTTACGCCCAGAAGATGTTGGTTTTCGGCTGCCGATTTAGGCCAGACGAAGCGTTCTACACAAATAATTTGATAAGACCTACTTACTGAAGTGAAAGCAGCATTTTCATCTTTCAAACACATATTTGAGAAAGTGTCCCAACAGCAGTGAGAACCTAAAGGCTTATTTCATTATGAAAGAAGGAACTGGAGCTGCTTGAAGCACATCCAGTGGCATCCATTCAAACTGAGAGAGATTAAACACTTTTTATTCAGCAGATGGTGACCGTCAAAGACTTATTGAATTTCTGTTCCATTAAGGAAATGTTAGTGTGAAACATTTTTAAAATGTCACTTTTCCACTGCGCTCCCCCGCCGTGCTGACTGTCACCGGCTTTAGATTCTGGATATTTAGCACATCAATGCAGAATCGCATGCTGTTTTTCATGCTTCTTGCTTCATTTCATGCTGCATTCTTCACGTACTTTATGGTACTGTGTGGTACTTAGTCACACTGTTTTACTACAGCTTTATTATTTTGCTATCCTGCCACTAGAAGCACTTTGCAATCTTAGGTTAAAGCAATATGATTCAACTTCTTTGTGTTTACAATGACTTCTAAAGGGCCCAAGAAATAAAGTTACAATACTCGCAAGAAATCTTGACCCAAACCTAATTTCTTTGTGTTTGGCTAATAAAATGAGGAATAGGTGCAGCGATTTATTGACATGTATGTACAAGCATATGTGGAAATACGGCTTATAAGACAAAAACAGGGGTCGTACAATTCCTGTGTCAGGTCTCTTTTTAGCATGCTGAGATATGCTATGTTTTCAAGAAATTATGTTTTTTTTTTTGTTGTATCAACAGTAGCAGATCCTACAAAGGGATGGCTCAAGACACGTGCACAGTACCGTATATCCAACACTCTGTGTATCAAGTTTTTTCCCACAAGGTAACGTCAATGTAAAGAAAATAAAAATAATTTTGTGTTTTGCTGAGACGAACACTCACTAATGTAACAAAAACTTATCTATAGAAGATCTCAGAGCGTCACACCTCCACTGCACACAAGCTGAATCATTTTACACCAGCGAGGCGAGCGCTGCATTTGTACACAGGTTTGAATGTAAAGTCAGACATCCATCATGAAGAGTTAAGATTCACTGCACTGTAACAGGTGAGGCGTTTCAGCCCGTACAGGTGTAGTTCCTGCCGACTGTGCAGCTGCTGTGAGTTACTCACCGGACTGAACGTGTCTCTGCCCAAACTGCCTTTGCTGTTCAGGCTGCCGATCTCCGTCTGAGAGCTCGACTGAGACATTCCCTCAAAGAATGGCCTGAGCAAACACACACACGGATGTATTCATTTCTTATTCAGATACTTACATAACGCACATTTATTTTCAAGAATAGGCAGAAAAAAAGGAGCAGAACAGAACAAAGTCAAGTAACATTGGTAAGATTTTAAGAACCACTGAAAAATTACTGTTTTAGTCAAACTGAAATACGTCACTCAGTGAACATATAACTGAGTTCTGGGTCACTCTGACGTGTTCAGACATTATTGAAAATAATTACTCAGATCGGGCAGCGATTCTGTGTCGTTAACTTATGCAAAGAAGAATTTTTGAGGAAAATTATTATTATTCAAAAGTTCGGATCAAAGTTAAAACTGACCCAGATTTGACTTATGCCAAGCTTTTAATCTGTGGCTGTAATGAGCAGCTTCGTCCAACAGAGGGCGCTCTGAATTGTTAATGAAAATCTTCTCAGTATGCTCATCAGTGTCTGTGCAGGTGAAGCGGGAGTGTGGGGGTGAATACTGATGTCGGTGCTGGTACCTCAGCTTAGGCTTGGGTGTGCTCAGGATGCTGTCGGTCTCGTCCAGCTCCGGCCCGCTGTCGCTCGGGTTGTACATCTCCAGGCTGTCGTACAGCTCGTCCAGGTCCTCCTCCACCTCCTGGATCTGCTCCCTGGACACGTGCTCCAGGCCAAAACCAACCTGGGAGAGACGCACAGAGGAGAGGGTGACCAACACAGACGGTCGCTGTGCAGCTTTAACGCCCAGAATTTCTGTTTATCGCCTGACTCCGTCACTTCACTTCACACAAACAGAAGCTATAAAAAGCACATCAACAACAGCCTCTCTTCCTTTAAATGAGCACTGATCTCTCTGCGTACAGAGGACAGACGTGTTGATACCAGCTGTGATGCCCGACACGGCTCTCTGCCCGTTTCCCTGTTGACACCACAGGACTTTGCAAGGCTGCAATTTCACAGAAGCTGAATATGAAAAGTGAAAGAAGCGAGATGCTTACATGCCACAGTGACCTGGCTAACATCAGAGTGAGCCAGGCAGCTCAGCCACAAACTCCCAATCGAGGAGCCCAGTTATAGCAGTGATTTGGACTTAAAGGTAAGTATTCATGCATGTAATCATAAGCAATACACGCAGGGATATACAGAAATAATAAGAGTTTGTGTTTGGACCTGCACTCGTATCACTCCACTCTAAAAATGTTCACTTCAGCGTGGGAACAGAGACATCACGTCTTTACGATTTAAAGCACACTCAGGAGCCAGCCAGTAAACCACACACAATGGATAATCATTTCTATTGTTATCTGATGTGATAGCATAGCTGCTTCTGCTTTCACAATGTAACTCTATCCGCCTGTGTGTGTGTGTGTGCGATCACTGGGGGGGGGAAAAAAACAAGGTGGAGATGCATTCATTAGAAGCAACCACCTCAAAGTACTCTGACAGGTGTTTATATGGACACCCGTCAGTTTATATGAATGGGAGGCTATTTCCTTAAGGAAAAACACCAGCGCTGTAAACAATATATTCTTCATTACAGTTCTTCGTACTGGGAAAATAATTTGTGTAAAACACCACTGATCCATCAGTTCAATCAAAAGCTGCACTTAACCTGCAGGAAGTCCTGAGTTTTTCAGATTGATGTCTATTCTCATGGAAAGTGTGTTTAGTGCACGATGTGAAGCTGTCACCGGTGCTGCTATGGTAACGTTTCTCAAACAGTTTATGGTCTTTTTATGGGTCAAATGACAGGTGAGGTGTCTGGCCATTTGTATTGTTAGTGTTTGTCCAAAGGGATTGATTTAGTTATTAGGCAGTTGGTCAAATAAGGTCATAAAGTCTTACTGCCTTTAGTGCACGTGGTCTGATGGTGCATCATTAGAGGAATAACCGTGAGACGGCCTTGGTCTGAGAACTCTTTGCTATCGAGTCAGGTGTGATACCACTGCAAAACAAATCATCTTGTTTGTTGTTCAACAAGTAGAATAAGCTGGGGTAAAATTAGGTTTCTATTGTAGCACTGGGTTTCCAGATAGTTAACAATTAAAGTTATGACTGAATCTACAAGAGTCCATCCATCCGTCTGTCCATCTGCTACGTATCTGAGTTTGGGTCACAGGGACAGCAGTCTGGGCTCAAGAGAGTCGAGAGGTATAATCTCTCCAGCTAGTCCTGGGTCTTCTCCGGGGCCTTCTCCCGGTAGGACATGCCTGAAACACCTCTTTTAGGTGACAATCCTAATCAGGACCACCTAAACTGACTCCTTTAGCCCATGGGGCCTTAACCTGAAAAAGCTATATGGGTCCGCAGGGGTTTGCTGCTTATTGGATTGAGCGGTGATCAGTGTGGAGGGTCAATCCAATCCTCAGCTTCCATAACCGGTTTGTAGTACATGGAGCGTCACTTCTACCAGACCGTCATTAAATAATCAGGTCAGATTTTACCCGAGGCCCTCATCAGATTAGATCACAGGGGTTGAACAAGACCCACCTTTGAACTGTACTTTTGTTTCAACCTCAACTAAAAACCTGAAAAGTTTTATGACTCTGTCTTCTGCAGCTGTGATGTTTTTCCCAGTAACAAAATCCGTACACAGACAGACGTAAACAACAAATATCAAACCGCCTTTGTGGTACTTAAAAAAGTAGCAGAAACGGTTTTGCTAGGATCAGCAATGTTTGTAATCACATGAATAAAGCAGAAGCTAATTTTCTGCAATACTGGTCATTGCAATACACATGCAAAAATGTACAATAATAGTGATATGAGTAATTAAAGTAAAAGAAATCGGATGTTCATGCAAACACACAGTTAGGTCTGTAAGATTTGCCTCTGCACACCACCACAGCAGATCTAAAACCAGCTTTAATTAAAGAAGTTTAACAAAAGTGCTGCATTCAATGTTCAGGGATTACAGACATTTTTATACACAGTTTCCTCTTTTCAGATGCTCAGAATCAACTGAACACAAGTCTAGAAGTCTGAAGTGTAGAGCCCATGGACATCAGCGAATGCTGTTTCCTCACTTGGGATGCTTTGTTAGACGTTTAGTGCAGTCACTGCCTTCAGTCGCTGAAAATCTGCTCCGCTGAGCTGAGATCAGGTGACTCACTTGAAGAAAATCCCATTTCTTTGCTTTGAGAAACTCTTGGGTTGCTTTTGCAGTTTGCTTTGGGTTATTATCCATTTGCACTACGAAGCACTGTCTTGACCAGTTCTGCAGCATTTGGCTGAATCTGAGCAGAAAGCACAGCCCTGTACACTCCACAGTTCATCCTGCTGCTTGCATCTGCAGTCACATCATCAACAAACACTACTGACCCACTTCCACTGGCAGCCATACATGCCCTCGCCCTAACACTGCTTCCACTATGCTGCAGTATACTTCACATCATGACTTTCCTCCTTCATACTTTTCTCTTCCCATCATTCGGCTACATTTTCAGCTTAGTTTCATCTGTCTACAAAAAACTTTCCAGAACTGTGCGGGCTCTTTCAGATGTTTTCAGCCCAAGTCTGATCTGACCTTCTTGTTCTTGAAACCACTGGTGGTTTTCACCCTGTTGTGAACTCTCTGTATTTACATTCATGAAAGGGCTTCTCACTACGTTACACACCTGCCTCCTCAAGAGTGTCCTTCACATGGTTAAATGCTGTGAAGTCGTTTTTTTAACCATGGAAATAATTCTGTCATCGTGCACTTCGGCTCTCTTCTGTGCTCTTTCAGGCTTTTTAGTGTTACTGAGCTGCTGAGTGCATCCACTCTTTCTAACAATGCACCAGACTGTTGGTTTTTGTCGCTACTGAAGTTTTTGCTCTTTCTGTGACAGGTTTTCTGAGATTTGTAAGTTAATGATGGCTTACTTCCCTTGCACCAACATCTCTTGGGCCTCATTTTTAAAATCCCAGTGAAAAGCTACCAAACACAAGTTTAATTAACTCCAGATCTTTTATCCTCTTCATTTGTCATTGAATAATGAAGGAATGAGCATCACCTGGCTGCCGTGCAGTGAGTTATTCAATTGATTTTAAAAACCCTCGACTTAAAGCTGAAAATCTGCACGTTAATACCAAATTTGAAACTCCTCTGTGGTGGTGTGCAGACACAAAACTACACAAACTACCCAACTGTATGAAATCAAACAAAAATCAATTTGCTGTACATGCTTATACGAATA
>VOQK01026758.1:0-22928 GCA_015052645.1 Benitochromis conjunctus
TAACCCCCCCCCCCCCCCCCCTCAAGAGAAATCTCAATCTCATTGAGACTACCTGTTTAAGTGGAGGATTCAATAATACCAATACACAGAACCTTATGCTTCTGAGGAGACAGTGCTTACTTCTGGGAGCCTGTGCTGCCTAAGAAATGGTTTATAGCGTATTGTGTCGCATAGCACTTTTAAACATCTTGGCAAAGAAGCAGAATAAATAACTACAGTGTTGCAAAGCACTTTGATATAGCTGCTAGGCAGGGAACCTGTGTCCTGTGTGAGCTGGTAATCTTATAACAGCTCTAAACAAAAGCCTCAAGGGTCAGAAATTCATTCCCAGATATGGGCAGACCAGAACAACAAAGATAAAAGGGATTTTTCACATACATGTAAGACATACAGTTAAAAATGTAGCCACACATGCTACATGTACACATCCTCCTTCAGCTGTCTGATGCTTGCAGCATTTGTTCCAACTCAGAGGCAGTGGGAACCAGCATGTTGGGAAATAATTCCTCTCCAGCCACCACTGAGCAATGGCAAAAATGCTGCAGCCAGCAGTTCCAGCCGTACGGGTGATAATCTACCCTCTCACATCACTGCTGCTGCCGCGCTGCAGAAATAGCTCTTTAATTCCCCACAAACAGATGAAGATACACATACACACACGCACACAAACAAATCACTTATATTAGTGAGCGGTGACAGTGCAGACACTCTTCTCTTGCCATCTGATTTTCATTCAAGGCTGATTACCACAGTTAATTACTTTCTTGCCTTCTGAGAAGTTATTTTTAATCACCACGAGTTGCCTCCTCTGTTATCCCCGAAGCAAGAAAGTTTTATCAATTCTAAAATAGAAATAAATTGTTGTCTGTCTTTCATGCTGCACTGTGCTGAATGTGGTGAGGAATGTTTCCCTCAGGGTACTCGGAGCGTTACTGTGCTTCTTACTACCGCAGACATTTTGCTTGTTAGCTAGCGCTCAAGGAGCTATCCAGGTTACGGAGGCAACACCTGTCCTTGTCACTTGACACGGTCATATTCAGGCTCTTTTTTCCCTTTGTCAGCATTGGAAACTGTGCTAAATATTTTTGTATTTTGTATTTGTGAGCTAGACTGTTGAGCTCTTTGCTGTAATCTCCCTCTCTGATGTTGGAACACTAAACGAAACATAAGCACAGGTTATGTTTTGGCTTTCTGTGCATAATAAGTGGTGTCAACAAGTAGCTTTTCATGCATTTCACATAATGGTCCTCATAATGGGTTGTGGATTTGTAATCTAGTTCCCTTTGATGTGGACATCTGACCTGAATTACAACAAAAGAGATTTATTTCCTGAATAAACTGATTCAAACACATCTGGCGCTGATACCAGACACTACCACGGTTAGGTGCTTTGATTATTTATTTATTTATGTTTTAGTGGATCACTACTCAGGACTTATGTATGCTAACTAACTTCCGTGTGCTGTCAGACAACACTTTATCTGTTTTAGGTTTTGTTTTTACGTCTTGGCAGACATTCTCACGTGGCGTTCCCCGGGGGTCAATTTTTGGTTCTTTTTTGTTCTCTGTCCAATCTTTTGTTTCCATTGGGTTCATGATCTGAAAATATAGTTAAATTTCCACTTTTATGACAATTATGTACAGCTTTAAGTTCCATTGATGGGTAGGTACAGTTTCTATTTCAGTAGAATCAGTGATGTTAAATGATGGTGAGGAGAAATATTGCGAAAGTTAATTTATTTTATATCTCAAGTGGACCTTGAGTTGTTGAGTTGAACATCATCCATGCCTTTGTCTCATTGTGTTTGGATTATTGTGTTCTGTCTACTCAGCCATAAGTCCATCTCCTGTTTGTTTGCACAGCTCATGTTAGCACACTCTTGACAATTGAGTTATTTGAGTTATTCTGCTTTCATTTGACACATGAGAGCATCTGAACAACACACTGAAAGTTATAAAACCATCAACATGGTTTATTAGTTTAGCTGCCATGATTTCAAATACAGTGTACAGTAGATGTTTTGTATTAAATGTCGGTATGGTGTGGCCTTCATCTTAGCAGCAGGGAGTGATGTTTGGCAGTTTGCTGGCCACCCGCCTACTTGTGGTATCTTTCTACCATTTTAATAAGCCTGATGTGGCATTGAGTGGCCATGTGGATGCCAGATGTGTCAGACCAGATGTCTTACACTCTTGCAAATACAGGGTTATAACAGATGTTATAGGAACTAGGCATGAGATAAGGAAAGTGCTGTTTTAAATACACAAACTCAATGGCAGAGTGTTGTGCAGGGCAGGGAACAGCGCTCTCTTTGCTCTGCAAGGATTTCATCCACCTCCCTACTTCTCCTCAGTGGCTGCTTTCCCATCTGTCCACTCTAAAACAAATTCCCTGTCGAGGAATTGCATCACACGTTCTCTCTCCCATTCCATTTTGCTGATGTATTATCAAACATGTATTTTGGGAGATGAAAGAATCTTATGATAAAAGGAACTACTTCTGATTACCATCTGAATTGCCTCAATCTCCATCTCATTTCCTACTGTTTATCTCTCATTTTCTCTTGTCTGGGTTTGCAGCTACAGCATCTTCCTTTTCTGATGTGCACGCCTGTTTGTGTGCGCCTTCATTCCCCCCCCATCTCATATTTTTATTCCTTCTAGCTCTGTTCATTCTTTTGTCTTTGTCTATCAATCTCTTCTGTTCCTCTCTTGCGGACAGTATGTATTAAAGATTTCAGATATATACTATTAACACTACTCTGCCTTTGCATGCATCTGTGGGCGCGATCCCCCCGACTCTGCATTATGTGCGTGCTACTATATCTCCATTTGTTTTTGCTCTGTGAATGGCAGACTCAGCTCTGACCCGAGAACCACCTCCTGCTGCAGCACGCCAAGTTCTCGCGGGCGAAGCACCAGTGTTGCGCTCGGGCCTGGATCAGCATCTCTTAACAGTCAGCTAGTCTTCTACAAATGAACAGTGGGATGCAAAATCGGATAGTAATTCAAAGAAGGGAAGTGCGAGTAAGGGACACTTTTGCTCCTCTTGATGAAGTTTTGTGCACTGGAGCATATTTTATTTTTGTCTATGTAAAACCATCATTTCATTGCTCAGCACTTGGGCTGACATATTTGGCAGATTCTATTCTGACTTCCTGCTGTGCCTTGTTCCATTTTTCTGAGGGAGACACCCAAGTTGCCCTGAATTTTTATTAATTTGCTTCTTGCTGCCATAATAGAATGGCTGGATTTTAATATAGTGCTTTGTTTGTTTCTTGTTGCGTAACAGACTGGAAGAGATACCTGGTTAGTAGCTAACTTGCCTTGTTTAATCAGTAGGTGGAGCTACTTTCCCAGGAAAATAAAAAAAAACAGTCCTGCTCCACTGATATTTAATAATGTACTGGAAGCAGATTTTTCAGCAGCTATTTTTTCAGTAAGACCTTCATTCAGGAGATTTGGTTGATACAGTGAAGTTCTGCATTGATCCCATGACATGCTTTCAGACATAAAGGAACATTATCCTGTACAGTGAAAAAAAGACTACTCAGACAAGGGCTACTGCCCGAGCATGCATATCGGGGCAAGGTGGTACACAGTCTTTTGCATAGTATGTAAAAATATTTTAGATTTGTCAGGGAGTCGCATGTTTTCCAGAGTTAAACTTGAAGTTCAGATGCAGACGAGTAAATATAATAAACTAAATATTCTGAATGTTTTCCTTCCACTAGATGAGCTTTTCTGTGTTAAGATAAATTTGTACATTTGTGCATAAAACTTTCAAAGCTGTTTCAGTCCGAATTAAAAAGATAGCATTGTGTGCCACGAGACGGGACTTGTATTTTACCAGCTTAGTGTTTTGGGCTCTCGGGTCTTGTTTGGTCTGTGTGCACTTGTCCTCAGTACAAAAGTTGTTGCAGATTCACGCGTGTCCAGAGGGCAGTCAGCAGCTTTTAATTTGGCTCTGTTACTCACCCTCATTTTAAAGTCTTAGGGTGATTCTTCAGGGAAATAAAGGACTGAGAAAACGTTGTTGTTCCCTGATCAAACACTACTTGTATTGATTTTTGTTGCTGGTGAGGTGCTTTGCAGTTAACTGATGCTCCGAACAGTGAAATTCAGTGTTAAAATCTAAATAATGTTTTTTCTCGACTAAAGCAGGACATATTGAGTGAGAGAGAACGACACTTTGTGTTTTCTAGATGAAGTTTATTTTTCATAGTCGTAGTTTTCATAGCTGGCCCATGTGGCAAAGAAATGGAAGACTACCAAAAGCAGTGGGCGAAGATATTTCTTAGTAGTCAGCAGGTTTGTTATCCACGCTAGATGTCAATCTGTCCTTTCATTTGTTTATTTTCATGAAAGCCTTAAACACAGAATGGAATATATGAAATATGTTTTTCCCCCGAGGGCTTTTCACCACTGCACAATTCTGAGCCTAAAATTAGTTTCCCTCCGACATCTCGGCCCCATCTGCGATACATACAAGTGACATATTCAGCATAGCAAATCAATTATCTTTAAGAGACGTCACGACAAAGTTCATGCAGAGACATCAAGTTGTTACAGTCCAGCATTTTCTCTTTCTCTCTGAGAAGATCTTGACGTACACATTTTCTATTTCACCAGAGAAGTTCCATAAACCTTTTTTTTAAGGTTTTGAGCCATCTTTGCCCTCTTTCAAACATCCATTTTGATATTGTTTCAACATGAAAACAGTGTAAAGCGTCTGTGGGAGAAACCAAGACACAGAAAAAGGAGCAATCGTGTCACAGTATACAGTATTTCATTGAGTTACAGCAGAAATAGGTCCAGGTTGTCAAAATCGTTGAACCAGCTGCTAAATTTGTTTTTGAAGAGACTTGCTAACAAACAGATGTATGAATGCATGTGGCACACCACATAAAAAATGCAGTATAACGTTACTGTACAACAGGTTTTTGATGAGATTCTTCTTTTTTTAACACGCTTCTGGGAGTTGTGAAACTCCTCCAGCTGCAGCATGGCAAATCACCATTTGACACCGGCAGCTTTGACTGTGTCAACAGAAAGAAATGATGCAAAAGTGTTTTTCAAAAGTAGACTGACTGAACCACCCCCCCGATAGATGTGACTGTAGTTCCTTTTTATGATCGTTTGAAGGGAAGGAGATATTTATGTCATGCATGGCTTTATAGTAGCTCGGATCACATTTCAATCAGCCTGTCGTGACTCTCTGTTCTGTTTCAGCACACATGTGCACCTGAACTCGTTGTGTTTCTTCTTCTTTTATCCACCCTCCTTAGCCCCAGATGAAACACAGACTTCCTCTCATACAACACTCCTGATCTCTCTTCATCTTACACACTGACACATGCCAAATCCAGGGCTGGTTATTCATGAGAAAATATACCAATATTCGACTTAAAGTGAACCAAACACTGTTTGTAATGTGCAGACTTTGAAATATCAAGGTATATCTCAACTGTCATTGTGATTCCACTGTGAAACCTTTTTTTTCCTGCACCCCATCAAGGCCTAATAGTTAAAGGAAGTGGAAGTGATGGGACACCAAATCTCCGTGTGCTTCAGGTGAAGCTAATGTGAGATGTCATCAGTTAGTTAAGCCAAGCTTGAACTTGATGTGATGGAAAGGGTAATTCTGCTGTTCACTGAAACAAGAAGGATGACTTTTTTATTTAAAATGATGGCAGCTCCAAATGAACTCCAGAATGAATTCATTTATTACTGACAAAGGCTTGTTGATTTTAAAGTATCCCCTGTTATAAATAAACCACCTTCCCTGGACATTTTTCTTGGGTTGAATTTTTTACAGTTAATATGCAATCATCTTACTAATCATCGTACTACCTCTGCTACCTGCAGGTTACCAGGGCCCTCCAGAGTACCTGCTGCGGGCAGCGGGGCCTCCAGGAGCCCAGGCTCATCCAACCTCAACCGTCGGAGCCAGAGCTTCAACAGCATTGACAAGAGCAAGCCTCTTCAGTGTGCCAGTGGCAACGATCGAGGTAAAGAGTGTGTTTACAGCCCCGCTAAACACACAGCAAAATGCTGCCAAAAGTTTTTTTTTCAGTGTTAATGGAGTTTGACTATACAGTAGGTAGTTGTAGTGATTTTGCATTCCTCAACCCAACCACTTGATGGCACCACTCGCACAAGTCAGACAGGCTCATGTCACTAGTCTTAACTGGTCTGCTGAATCATCCCCAGCTCGTCATTCCAAGTGAGTTAGAATAGATGCCATTAAGTGGAGGTGGTGAAAATCTTCACAGCACGAATAGAGCTGTTTGAGAAATGAGCAGGGGGTGAATTCAGGAAACCGCTCTGTCAAGTACAATCAAGCTAATAAGAGCAATTATGTTTTTGAGAAAAAGGTCTCACAGAGGCTAAGAATGAGTGCATGGCATTTTATTTAACAGAAAAGTAATTACTGAAAAATCCTTGTTGTGTTAATGGCCACATTCTGTTGTGAAGAGTAAATATATCCATTTGTAATGTGTTAATTACACAGTTCTTTACTGTTGGCTCATTCGATCACTTTATATTAGCTTTAAGATTCTTTCATGGCTCATTCAGAAGAATTCTTATGACTTGTTGGCTAACACAATGCTAGTAATTAAAACCTGTCCTCATGCCTCAGCGTCATCATCATCATAATAAAACCACTCCTGAAGGTATATCAGCAAAGCTTTTACTTTGGCAAAAATGTTTTCTAAGGACATCCAGCATTTATTCTTAAAGCATTGCACAGTCACTGAGGAAAACAAGACTGCAGTGTAGTCTCTGGAAAGGATCAGTACATGGTGATGGTGGAGGAGAGACACAGTGAGTGGCATCCAGCAGAGATAGCAGTGAAATGCCTGCAGCAAACGCTCGCTGAATTTCTCTCTGTCTTCCTTTTCATCTTAAAAGTTCACATGTGCACTCACCCTTCCAGTTTCTGTCTGAAACTTCAAATTCTTCAGTGGGAGAAGGAGGCAAAAGATGACACACAGAAGGATGGAAAGATAGTATGTGATCAATCGTAACTGAAAATTGCTAAAAACCGAGCAACAAGGAATAACAAGCTATTGAGAAAATGACGTTTCACATTAGTCTTAATGTGCTTTTAGTTATAATTGGGTTTATTATGGTTATTAGTTACATCACCCTTTCAAAGGTTTCAGTAGCATTTTCTCTTTTTTTCCTGAAAATGATACGGAGGGTATTAAAGGGCAAAAATGTCCTTTTTCAGTGGAGTGTTGTCAAAAGACAAAGCCTTGGTTTGGAGAGATAAGGCGGTAGGACTGGCGCTTCACTGCAGTGGAGATGGAAAAGGTGTTTTGGTCTAAAATAAAACAGACAAACCAAAAAGGGGGGGGATCATTGTTGAGGAAATGTCAGCTATGCAGTCAGAACCTTCTGGGCAAAAACCGGTAGTAGAGAAATCAAAAGTCACATAAACAGATACAGGAAGTGTCTGCCACGAGACATTTTCTACACCAGTATAGCTTTTTTCCTCCTCTCTCACAGCTACCTTCATTTGCCCCTGCCATACAGCACATGTTCTTGCTTAATGTGAAATCTTTTTATCTTTTCTACTTGTGGTTGTGCAAATTCAGATTGCTAATGGAAACAAATACAAATATAATATTCAGCTCTGAGCAGACAGTGCCGTAATGTTCATCCCAACCTCTAACAATTTTTACAGATTTTATTTTCTTATTTATTTTATACTATTATTCATATTTTCTTTATTATCATTTAACCCTTTTTGACGGGTTTTTGACCCAACCCGTCCAAAAAATAGCCAGAAAATTCAGATTTTTTGGAACTGAGATGTTTATTAACCCTAATAACACAATCCACAAAAAAGGTTTTGCTATATTTGATACAATTTGATACATTGGGCGTTTTTGGCAACTTCTTGTTAACAACAATGTTAATTTTAGACAAAAGAAAAAGAGTTTTGTCCATAACATTTTGAAATTATGGCAAGTATTGATCATGTTGATGAGATATAGGTCTCAGAAACTCATGTATCAAATATGATACAAAGGGCATTATAGAGCTAAAGGTTTAGAACAAAGTGCTGTATATATGTATGTATGGATGAATCGGGCTTGAAGTGCAAAGCAATCTGAGGGACCAATAAAACTCGAGGAACATTTCAGATATGTTTGTGTAATTTTGGCAGGGAGTGACAAGATAAAATGTACTTATTCTGCATTTATAATAATATATTCCATATGACTCACATGTAGCCTGTGGTGTTATTATCAGCTTTTATGCTGATAGAGAAGAGGATTATCGTGCAGTAATAAGTGCCTGAAGGTGGATACAGTGCTGCAGATTCTGCACCTCTCCTCTTTTTTAATTTCAGGATTTTGCAACTTTTTGCAGACACCATGATATCAAGGTTGAATTTTGGTGTTTCTTCTTAGGATTTCTTGAAATAGTTTACCTTTTTTTGGCATTTCTGGCCTTTTAACTGAGTCCATTTTTTGTGTGCTATATTTGGCATATATGTGCTATCTTCTGCTTTCTAACCAGCACTGCAGAACTGTGTTAGAAAGAAGGAAAAAGAAGGAATATTTGTGCTTATTGGTGCATCCAATGATAGACACCTCACACTAAAAATGTCTAACCTGCATATTAAAAGCCACATAATCACCCCTGGTTTGTATTTAGGATCTTGCCAACGTCTTATTTTACAATGCAGACTGAAATCACCTGATGCCACTGTTGTGACAAGGTGCACTCCAAACATTAAGTGAATTTGTCACTACTTTGCATCCATATTTTCACTACTGGCGCACATCTCCTTTCAATCAACCAAAAGTAAAACACATAGCGAGGGTGAGAGACACAGGAAGAACGCAAGCTGCAGGTAGCAGCCTGGGAGCCCGTTATATTGTTGCTAGCGTCAGATCACAGCGCATGGCCTTGTCTTTTTCATGTAAAACAACCACTGTTTTTGACAGCACATTTGTTAAAAACCAACCGAGGAGTATGCAGAGTTTAGATAAAAGAAGCCTCAGTGCACAGTTACTGTTTGCCTGTCTTCCTTTTTTCCCTTCTTTTATTTCCCTTCCTCCCACACATGCTCGCCACCGACACCACACCTCCCATGATACACCGGTGTGCTAATTGCTATCAACATGAGTCACAAACATTCAGCCCACTTTTTTTTTTCCAGGGAAAGAGAATTATTACTGGCAAGCTTCATGTCCATCAACACATGGATAATTCCTGTTTTTACTGCTTCGAATCGACTTGTGAGTAGGTGTGTGTCAGCGTGCGAGCACAGCTAGAGAGAACATCATTCTTGAACATAGGTGGCAAAGTTGCTTTGAATTGCAGACAGGTTTGAGTTCAAACCTTGGACTTCAGCATTAAATTATATATAATAATTTCTCTTAAAAAAGCAAAATTGGGTTCCTTGGACATAAACCTAAGCATTAGTCATCAGTCACTCACTGAAGAAGCTCCCTTGCAATTTTCTAAAATCTATTTACACAGATTCTCACACTGATAAAAAGAGCATTTCACAGAATCTCAGAATTCACAGCTTGAAAAGTATGCCGTTCATCCACAAGGAATCACCAGAGAACATTTCATTAATGCTGTTTTAAGCAAAAAGAAAGCGTGTTAAAAATCGAATTAACTGCTAATTTACTTGATTCACTTCAAGGAAAGTCCGAGTGAATATTAGCGAGAAGCAGTACATAATAACTGGGCCTTGTAGAGGCTTTAAAAATAAAGGAGAAACCTTTCCTGATGCTAAGTGCTTCTAAACAATTAAGCATATGTAGATGAATCCACATTGCCCAGGTAGAACTAGTTTATTTTAAAAAAAATTAAGTATTGTCAAGAAGTTATAATTTATTTGAAGAAAGTAAACTTTCATATATTCTATATTCAGTTCACAGAAATTCTAATATTTTAGGGTGTCTTTGTTTAATTGTGATCAAATTTATAGTTTAAATTTGTAATTTAATTTGTAATTTTGATTCTTCTGATTAAATTCTTCTTGTAGATGTCTGCATCGCCTGTGTTTCATGTGGTTGTCCACTGTGTGGTTGTCCACTGTGTTTCATGTGGTTTGTCTACATGAAACACAGTGGGCAAACCCCCAACAACAGTAGCCAGTGGCATGGCATCCAAATCACAGACTGGGGAAATTATTTTTTCCTTTTTTTTTGGTAAGATTTCTAGTGAATTCCGAGATGTAAAAAATAAATAAAGAAATAAAGAATGATAAAGAAAAATTAAACATAATGGTGAAATTTTAAACTTTGTGCATTTACTGTGTATTTTTGTGTTTGCCTCTACCAATCACCACCAAAAACAGGGACAATTCTTCTTGATGCCTGGCTGCATGAACGGCTTCATGCTGTTGTTGCACAATTGGCTTACAATAGAAAATGAAAATAAACCCGGTCCACAGGGAGAGGTGGGATTCAGCTTCTGAGGGGGGCTGATAGAAAGGCAAAGGCTTAGCACAAAGGAAAGAAGATCCAATCTCTAAGTGTGTTAATGTGAACGTGAAATACTGGAGAAACCCTGCTGGACTGCATTTTACAATCCTCAGAGGGGCACTACAGGGGGAGCTTTCCCACTAGTCCTCCAGTGGATGCAGGCAGACAGACATTTCCCACCACCCTTCACACATACATCATAAAAAAAAAACCTACAAAAATACAGCAAGTTAAGGGTAAACAGAAATTCAGTAAAATTATGATTCACGTCAGCAGTAATGACACCCGGTTACGCCAATCTGAGGTCACTAAAATCAATATTGAATCGGTGTGTAACTTTGCCAAAACAATACACAACAACTCTGTAGTTTTCTCTGGTAACATTAATGAATAGGCCAATGAATATAATATAATATAATATAATATAATATAATATCTGCTTTAGATCACAAGACACAGTGTATAAAACTGTGTAACACTATGTAACACTGGTAAGTAACCAGTAACCAGTTGACAGTAAAAGTGTGAAAAGTCCTCAGTGAAGCATCCTGTGGGGAACATGATTGTGATCTGTGCAATCTTCTGATATTTTAATTTGGAAATTCTGGCCTGGTTTTAGTGCTTAAACTCTACTTAAAGGGAAGAGAATCATCATCTGGGGATAAAAATTGATCATGAAAGCATTTATCCTCTGGAAACCATGAATATAAAGGTTTAATCCCATGAAGTCTTTGGTAATGACTAATATGGTGTTTGTCCTAATCATCAGAGAGGTCAGCAGACCACTAAACTTATAATGAAATCACGCAAAGAGAACCACGAATCCAAAAAGTGGAAATATCAATATATAACTATATAACTGGTTGTCCAGATATCTGGCTTTGCTGAGACAAAGACTAACAAATATTGTCAGAATCCATCACGATGGTTGCCTCAAAGCCAAAGGTCACATTCCTTTGTTACTGAAAAGTTCACGCTTGGAGGTACAAGGGTTTCACCTGACAATCTCAATATGACTGGCATATATTTATGCCAGAGCTCTACATAAAATATGCAGGACCTCAGAAATGTGCATGGTGAGGGGCCATTCTAAATTCATATCAGGAACCAAACCACTGGAAGACCCTGACAGGATTCCAATGTGTGTTACCAGGGCAACATGAACAGGAACTTTCGACCATGACAGCTGAGCTGCAGAAGACGTTGAGAGGAGCACAAAACAACAGGGAACGAAGGAGAAAAGAGAGCCCTCTGTTTACAGGGACAAATCTGGAAAAACAATGAACACATGCTGAGAATATTTTTGCACGGTAACAAAGGACTGAAAATTTGAATGTTCAAGCAGACAAGGGGCTTTCTTGTGTCCTGCAGTTTGCCAACTAGCTGTTTTGGCAGCCGTTCTGGTAACCAGTATCCCTCTGATCCATCACATGTACAAATACACAAGTAAACACACATCTTGAGTAACTTTGAGAGTTTAAAAGCCTTTGAAGGTTTCCAGCCTGAAAACAAGTTAAAAGGCATACAGGAAAAGAGAATAGTTGGATAACAATGTACCTCACATACCATCCTCATAAACATACAGCAATACAGAGCAAGCAGTCTGTGAGCACTGACACCAGCAGCCTCAGAATAGCCTGCAACTCAAAGGTGATTCGATGCTTTTATTTAGCTCCTGGGCAACAAGCATCTGCCTGGTGTCACTGAACACTTAATTAGACAGTAACACTACAGTAGCATGCTGCCTCGTGTACTTTTCCAAGGCCTTGTTAGTAAGTCAACCATAGCATCGAATCGGCAAACACTACCTACTGCCAAGTGGCAAAGAGCAGCCATGTGCCAACACTGAGGAAGGCTTCAGATAAAGATCTTATTGAACAATGAGCTTGATGGTCTGCTGTGCTTTTATTTTTCAGATAATTAACTTGCAATTGTAGTCTGTGTTAATTCTGCCAATAGATATATGCACATCGTGCTTCCCACTCAGGACTATCACCATCCTGTAGTGCCAGATAGCCAGATTAGATTTAAGTGATGTGGTTTGAGTAACTGAGACCGGCACTGGTTTATGTTGGTATGTTTTTGACTTCAACCACTTAAATGGCTATAATATTCAGAAAGTAGCAATAAGGTAAGTTTACTCAGAATATGTTTGTCATATCATGTATTTTCGCTTAGTGTGAAGATCTTTATTTCACCAGTAGAAAGATCTCCACTGGCATCAAGAGTAATGAAGCGCCTCGGTTACCATCAATTTCTGAAGGGAATTCAGAAAAATTATAATCTTACTCCTTCACTGTGATTAATGGATTTGGTCACAATAGCAATCTATATTCATGATAAAAAACATAAATCATCAAAATGTCAACAGTCATGTTGTGGATGGAATTAGTATGAAACAATAATAGTGTAGTCACAGACAATTCCCGTGTTTTGCATGCTGGAATATTGTTGGATACCCCAAAGAAATTCTGGTCAAAAACCACTAAGAAAATATTAAACATTGTTATTCTGCAAAATAGGACTTGGACTTTTTGTAATTCAAAGTATAGCTTTTGATGGAGTATTGTTTTAATTGGAACATTTAATATTTTAAACCAGTCCTGGGATGACATAAGATGACAGAGATATATCTTCCAAACCCTTACAGTAGCATTATTCACAGCAAGCATCAATTGACAATGAAGCCAGGAGCCATTCAATACTGTGGAGTGACACTCGGACACGCTTAGATGTGTCCTGAAGGCCTTGCTGGTTGGCAAGCGTGTAGCGGTGATAGTGCACTTTATAATTTGGAGACAGTGTGGGATTCATTTTAAACAGAGATAGAGGAGAACTGAGCAAACAGCTCTGATGATTTACAGTCTGGGCTTTGGAGTATCTTTTTAAGCAGGACCAATGAGGACAGACAAGATAAATGACGAGAAAGGCTCTCCTCACATGTGCAAACAATTTTCCACCGCAGAACAACCACGGGCCAAATGAACTGTCTGTTCAGTATGTGAAGCGTGAACAAATGCCTTTCACATTGAGTCAGGACCCAAGAGACCTAGAAAGTGTGTGTGTGCACGTGCATTTTAAGAGTATGGCCACGTATTGTTACAGCTTGGACGTGTGTGTGTCTATGTGTACACACCTGCATGAGCCATAATTTTGCATGCAAATAAAGGAAAGCAGCCTTATTATGAAACCGGCTCCCTCTAAATACTCTATTTAAATTCAACCAATGTGATGTTTAGATAAGACGTATGCAGCAGACAGATAATCCCCGGACCCAACTGGCTGAAATGATGCATGCAATCTGAAGATGGTGTCAGCAAGGCGTCCAATGGGGATGGTGTGTTAAAGGTGGTATTCTTTACACATGCAATGCAAAAATAAAAGCTAATGTTTATGATAACATTGACCTTAATACTATCAATTGAGAAATACGCTGAAAATGGTGAAAAGAAGGATGAGTATACTTAGGTAGTTATTCTATGTGTATGACAAGGAGAATGACAAAGGTAAGTGGAAACAGCTATTCACTGCTGTGAGCTTCTCACTTTGGGGAGCTGTGCATCACTTACTGTAGACTTAAATGTCTACGAGACACAATCATGATCCCCACAAGATGAATGAAATAAATCTGATGGTAAACTGACTCCTGATCTAGAGCAAGCTTTAGGTTGACATTAGGACTTTCAGTCGTGCTACTACATATTCGCTATGGTTGCCAGTTCAATTCCAGCCAGAGGTACAAATCCCCCTTTGGGTTTGCTTTGGGAAGGGCATCTGGTGTAAAACTCAAATCAAGGCAAATCAAACATGCCGCGCCAACTGCTTTGGGACCCTTGTGACAGCGAAGCAGCTGAAAATAGCTTTTAGTCATGCAACTGAAACTGATACATTAGCTTTGGGAAGAGTAATGTAAAATGTAATTAAATAGATTGTGACAGATTTCCACACAATCACTTTGTGTCAATATCTGACTGATGTTTTATATAAGAAATTATTTGGTTGCCCCCCTAGTCAGTAATGTGGTTTGCATCCAAATTGTTCTATACAACGCAGCCACAGGGCAAAGGGCAGGGTACACCGCAGACAGGTTGCCAGTCAGTCACAGAGTAGCATAGAGAAACCGACAACCATTCACACCTATGGGCAACTTCGAATCACCAGTTTACCTAACCTCACTAACTTCAAGTCTTTGAGCTGTAGGAGCAAGCTGGGGTACCAGCGTATACGGGGGGGCAAAGTCCGCACAGAAAGGCCCAGCAAGAACCTACAAGCTTCTTGTTACAAGGCAACAGTGCTAACCACCACATGACCATGCAGCCCAGCATCAACATACAACAAAAAATAAATAAATTTGGCCTTTCTCCAAAATGTGGCCTTTGGCATAAGGGTTAGGTTTATCACCTATAATAACTTCAGACCTCAGAGAGTTAATTGATGTTCAGTCTGGGTTACAGAGCGAGGAAGGGTTTTTCAGACCACAATGGTCTTCAAAGAAGATCATGTTTAAAACAAATAACAGTCTCTAATATGGAGACTGGTGGTGTCACAATATTAGGTTATTATATCTTTTACATTTTTCCATGACGACACACACACATACAGTCTCACGAGGTGAAAACAATAACAGTTACATAATCATGGCTGAGAAAATCGTGACAGGTATAGTGTATATCAGGCTGGTGTTTCCCAACCAAATGGAAAATGCAGTCTTTTTATATTTTAAAATCTTTGAATCTTTTTATGATTTAACACAGTGTTTTTCTGCTTTTACTTATTTCCATGTAGGAGGGCTTTTATACTAGTAAGTGGCAGAAATTACCTACAATTCCCATGTGGGGTAGAGGGTGGACCAAGAGTTTGGAGTCAGCACCCCTTTTGCTGCTCATTAATTACTTTGTCTACTGTGGAACAGGCCACCAGGGATCAACAGCGGGGACACATGAAAGCACACACATGGTTTTAAAGGAGTGTGACTGAAATGCCGATGTATTGCCACAAAACAATCGATTCACAAAAAAATATAGAGAAACCCCATTAAATATTGAGGGCTGTTTCCCAGCTGGTACAGATGTGCACATCAGGGACACACATGCAGACATTAATGCTTCACATCACCACAGCGAGGACTGAGAATGAGAGGGAGAGAAATAAACACAGAATTCCCCCAGGCTAGTCGACAACTCGGGGAGAGAGAGGCGAGAGAGAGACTCACAAAGCAAGTGCTTTCAATAGCGGAGGTTTCCATCATTCATAAGTCTGGTATCATCACTCCATCCAAAGTGACTCCAGTTCAGAGGTCCCCTAAACCTGCATTCTTTTTAATGATCCGCAGGGAGCAGATCCTCTGGCTTCAAAAAGAACTTCAGTTGTTTAAAGTTCAGATACTCCTATGACTCAAGCAAACACTTTCCTGATGTATCTGTGGTCTCAGTTGTTAGTCTGAAGTCTTATTGATTAAAACATAATATTCATTTTTTTAAATTATGATCCCCATTAGAGCCACCCAACTGAGCCTCAGCCCTCACAATGGGACTTTGCACACCAACGGATGATATCACAGTTGCTAAAAGTATATATTGCCTATAAATCATATACAGAATGGTTTTACATTTAGCTGATTTTACAGTCACAGGGAGGGTCATGTAAATGCACTAATACTATGATGACCCTTCCCCACCTCCTATCAAGGTGAACACAACTGTGATTAATAAGGTGATACTTAAAGTTAGAAATCCAAATTGAATTTAAGAACTTATTCGAACAAATATTGATATTTATAGGAGAAAGTTGTGATTTGTTGCACTATTGGATTATTTTAATTAATTTATTAATTTATTAATTTGTTAACTTGGTCAACATCATGAATTATATATGCTGTCTCATTTTCAGTTTATGGAAGAACTAAAGCGATTTAATGGGGACTATATTCCTCATTAGTAGTGTTATATACCAATCGCTCCATATCCAGCCCATAAACTTTTTAAACTTTTCTCTAATCTTGGTTCTGTACATTACTATGATAAATTTTAAATGAAACAACTCAGATGCAGTTGAAGTGCAGACGTTCAGTTTTAATTCAGTGGGTTGAACTAAAAGATTGCATAAAAATGAACCAAATATGATGAACTAAATCATTTTTAGCACAATCCCTTCATTTCAGCGGATTAAAAGTAATTGGACAAATTAAATAACTGAAAATAAATATTATTTTTTAAAACTTGGTTGAAAACCTTTGATGGCAACGACAGCCTGAAGTTTTGAACTCATAGAAATCACCAGATGCTGGGGTTCCTCCTTCTTAAGGCTCTGCCAGGCCTTTACTGCAGCGGCTTTCAGCTGCTGTTTGTTTGTAGGCCTTTCTGTTTAGAAAGTTTAGTGTTCAATGTGATTGCACGATTGAGCATGCATCAAGACAATTTCTCAGACTGTGTTTTTTTTTCTGTTTTCGAAGCTTACAGATGGCTTGTTTCGCCTGCATGGAGAGCTCCTTTGACCGCATGTTATCTGTTCACATCAAAATCTTCCAAAAACAAGCATCACAAGTCAAATCACCTTCAGACCTTTTGCTTAATTGATAATGACATAACGAAGGGATTGCCTACACCTGCCCATGAAATAGCCTTTAAGTCAATTGTCAAATTATTTTTGGTCACTTTAAAAAGAGGGTAGCACATGTTAAGGAAGTGAAACTCCTAAACCCTTCATGAATACATGTATGTGTCAGTAAACAAACAAAACGTATGCCAGTGTCCAAATATATAACTGTATTTACTTAATGAGAGATGCAGAGTGCATATGCATTTAATATGTACAATATTAAATGCATATTTAATATGCATTTAATATGTACAATTCCAGACATATAATACACTGCACCTATACACTCAGCTAAGTAGTAGTGGTCTAGTTATATATATATATATATATATATTATTTTTTTTATCTTCCCAGTCATTTTGTGGTTCATGAATATTTTCAAGGAGCTGTGACCTTTAACATGTTCAGTTTTGGCTTATTAAATACCAATTAGGTAGAACTTGGACTGAAAATAATTTTTACTGCTGCACTGATTGTGTCTGGATCTAAATTCCACCTCTCCTCACTCCCCTGTTGTTCTAAAGCAGCCTCTCTCACACACACATATAACTATGTTCTCTGTTCTTCAAAGACACCTCTGGAGGTAGCCTGAGGGAAGGCTCTTTTATGCTCTAAGCCATCAATTGATTAATCAAGGATTGCCCAAGTAAAGTGACAGTTGCCACAGGGACAGAAGAGAGTACACAGAGCAAACTATTTTTAATGACAGCACTTTTACTATAAAGGTACCTGAACAAGTCACAAAAACACTTTGTAGTCTAGTCAGAGGCTGAAGGGGCACAGAACAGCATACACACGTTACATGCAGTAATTAGCCTGAATAACTAAAGTAAGGTGTGCATGTTATTCTTTTTTTTTAACTGCTAGGTGGTCTCTATTACATCTCTGACAAGCCATCATCAAGACAGATGTAACAACGGACGTCTTGTGCACTGCTGACCCTTTCATCAAGGAATTACATTTGGAACATCAGAGATGCAAAATGACATCATGAAACAAGGGGAGAGGCAGAAATTCATTTTCCCTTCCATCAATCTGCTTGCTGTTAATAAATGTCAGCCTTAGGGAAATTGAATGGCACCATTTTTCTGTGTTTATTAGGCTGGGATGAACTCAGTCTCATCGACCTTTCAAAGTACATACCCACACCAAGTTAATTGAGGATAAGTCAAACTTGGAGTTCCAATGGCTGGCAGAGTCTGAGTGCTAAGATCCCTGAGGATACATTGCCTCGATTAAAAAAAGAAGAAGAAGAAGAAGAGATGAAGACAGGAAGTTTATTGCAAGATAGGCTTGAGTCCACTGGGAGAATGTCAATTTTTTTATTACTTAAATGCCCGGTCTTAAATGCCAAAGTAGTATAATCCCACAAGTCATTACTGAATTGTGGCGAGTTGCTCTCAATAGTGACTTTGGGCTATTTGTTTGAGCACATTCATTATTTCAAACTAGACTATGAACTCAAACTGTTATTAAGAACCATATTTACTATAAAATCAGTAAAATGTACTGTTGTCTGAATGAATTAATACATGTTTGTTTTGATTTCTTGTGTTATTGATATTGATTAAAAATATATATATTAACATCTTATTATTATTTATCAGGACCGATCTTGTCAAAAGAGTAACATCTAGCTGCTTCTAATGCCACCATTAAGTTATGCTAATTAGTGCTAACATTCTCAATGAAATCATGCCTAGCGTGCAAGTTCATCCTTTCCAATTAGAATACAAACTTCACATCAAAAGCAGTTCCCACAAGCACGCAACATTAGAGAATTTTTTATAGAAATCATTTGCAACCAACATGTTTTCAACCTGCTAAAAGAAAAGGACAGAAAAACATCACTGTAAGCTGTCCATTGCAATATTGGCTGATTTTAGCCAACCACAGCCATTGAAAACACCCATATAGAGGCTAAAGGTTTAGACTTAATTTCCACAAGTAATCCTTTAGAAAAGTTTTTAAAAAAAACAACAACACACATAATAGCTGGAGAATCAGTATAGTTTAGACTACTTAAAAATTTAGGACACTTGCATTCAAATCATTATTCCATCTCTGTCCCGTAGCAAACACCAGTATACTGTGCTTTTCAAGAGCTCAAGCTACTGACACTGACCTTAAATTCTACTTGCATTTCTACCCACCAACAAGCAGAGCTGCCTGTAGCAGCTTTAAATTCTCATTAGCCTCCACAATCCTACATTTGTTACATTATGTTATTTAGCAATCAATTTATTATAAAAGTTCAGGAACTCCATCCTTTACATTATTTTTTCCACCCCCAGGGGTGGTTACAGCTACTTCCAGGGACACACTTAATGTGTTAGTCTGACAAAAAGGCTCTCATGCCAAGTGATATCCCCACCAGACACCATTTTCCACCTCCCCACCCCAGTCTCTGTCACTATACATCACAAAGACTGCTCTTGTTTAGTGTAGCTGCTGTGATTAAAGTGAAGTCTAAGAAAAACCGCAGCAATATTCTTAGAATAACTGTATCATAGATTATCTAAAAACAATATGTCTAAGACTATGGGTTTTGCTATTTTGACCCCTCTGTCAGCATTGTTAAATGCTGTCAGAGGGATCTATATCATATATATATATACAACAAATGTCTGAAATCTGCCCTACACGTGCTTTATTTAAGCAGACAGTGGTGGTGAAGGCGTAAAAAAGTGGCCTAGACTTTTCGTTTAAGGCAAACTGGGTTCCAAACCACAAATAAACAAGGCACTGCAAAATTTATGAATAAAAGGCCCCATCAATATTTCAGTCATGGCTTCATGTAACTAAATCAAGTACCCAGCTGTCTGTTTAGCGCGCGCCCCTTGTCTCCACACTGGCTCCGTGCGCTCGGTGCGTCCTTGGACTCCTTCCTAATGTCATGGTGCACAATGGAACGGATGGTTGTAATTCAAATTGGGGTCAGGGGACCCGGGGCACTAAGTGAACATTAAACCGCCTCCCATCCGGTTGGCCTCTGCCCCAAATTAAAATGAGCCATTTCTTCCTTTTACTACGTTACGTACGGAAAAAGGGACTTCATAGTAAGGAATCCGGTAATAATACGTTCCATTATGAATGTTTGACTTTCTCTGAGCAGAGTAAACAGATAATAACAAGATGTTCGTGACCCTGAGCCGCCCCCACCCCCGGCACGAAGCGATTAAAAAGTCCTGATGCTTCAACAAAGCCCGGAGCCTTTAAACATCCGCCGCGCCTCCAGGTGGACCACCTGGGTGCATAAAAACCACACCGTGCCTCTCCTCCCCGAGAGGCGCGCAGTGTGCGTCTGCAGCAGCCTACTGCGAGAACAATAACTTGTTTCTAGTGATGTGCGCTGACGCTGGAGTGACGGATGGTGGAAGGTGACAAAGAAGGGGCTATAGGGATGGTGCATGAACCAGTGGATCGAGACGGGACATGATGAGGAGAGAGGCTACTTACGCTGCTGTTCTCTCCTGTCCAGTGGACCATCGCCTGGTTGTGGGTCGCATCCCCCTTGAGCACGAACGAGCTGCTGAGCAGGGACATTTGTTTATCCCAGGACAGGGCTCTTCTGAAGCGGGGTGTGCTCCCCGCCCCGACTGCTTTCTGGCCCGGCAGGAAGCGTCTTTCTCCGCCGTTCAAGTCAAACGTGCGATCCTCCCAGCCTCGCCGGTTTAAAACCACGCTGCCACAGCGCACGGGTCCCAGTAGTGCCATCCAGGCCGAGACGGTCAACAGAAAGACGCAGAGGTACGCAGCGGCTGAGCCCGGTTCTTCGGGACGCAGAGGTGCCATGCTTTACGCCGTACTAGCGCCTGTACGCGTAGACTGATGAAGAGACTGCTGATGCTTGTTGGAGATAGATAGGTGTATACTGTAAACCGAGGAAGAGAGAGTGAGGGAGGGATAGAGGGAGGGGAACTGGAGCGAAGTCAGACTGAGAACAACGTGGACGAGTCTCGGTGCCAAGCACGAACCACAGGACGATGCAGCGGTGCCATCTGCTGTCCTGCAGCTGCACTGAGCTCGGATCACTCCATCCATCTAAATAAAGAGTTACAACATGACGGCAGCATTGCCTAAAATCGCTGCCGTTATTTTTTAACGACATTGTGTGTTTCTTGTTAGTTTCATACTGAATTCGACCGTGATCACTGTCACAATGATCCACAACTGACGTAGTGGTGCAGTGGTTTAGTCTTCGCGACCTTCGTCTGCTTATCTGCTGATGTCAGGGCATAGACTGATAATCAGCAACTCCTGAAGGTCACTTAATAACATGCTTAACCACTGTTGCGTTTATAGCTGCAAGTCTTTTTGTGTCATGTTCGGGTGGGAAATATGCTGAAAATACATTTATGTATTAAACTTACATACACACTGAGATTTTCTGAGTTAGATTCAGTTGCTTATTGCTTATGTGTTTTATTCTATTTGTTCTACTTATGAATACCATGGACATATTTAGTACCTTTGTGGCAGATCTACATAAATTGATCTGAATTGAGTCAAATGATTGAGTGAGTTGGTCATAGGTTCTAACTTTTTTCAAATGAATCAATTTGTTTCTTGCAATTTAACTGATGGAAACCATAAGATGACCAAAAAAAAAAAAAAAAAAGCATGCATGACATCAGTGCCTCTGTGTATTGGTTGCCAGCTGGCCAAAGGGTCAGAGTTCACATTTGATCTCACAAAGTAATAGCTCCCCTCCCTGCATCTGTTCTCTCCAATTACAATTGGAGACTGAATTAAACTATGACTTTGTGGGATTGTAGTATTAGTAGGAGGGTTAGATGTAAACAAGAGTTCACCTTTACTTTCAGATGACATGTTTTTCTAATATAGTAGGTATTATTTTTGCTCATCATAGAGTAAAATCCATAAAAACCCAGTATGACATCAAAAAGCTTAACATGTCTTTATTAGTCTCAGGGTTTGCTTATAAAACTGAAGGATTTAACTATGGTAACCTTAGTAACTGCCATTGCAGTGCTGATTGATGTAATGTGGAAAACATGGAACATTTTGAGGGTGATTATAGTCCCAGTGCTTTTATGTTGCGACAGTTGCATGAGAATTACCATCTCAATTTCTTTACAAACCTGTGGGCCTGTAAAGTCCTGGGTCTAGTGGTTTGTGGCTCTAGGCATATAAAAATGAAACTGCATTGAATATCAATTTTGCCTGTGGATTTCTTCCTTCGAATCAGGCTTTCCATGATTTCCATGCACCTGCATGTGTAAAGCAGCCAATATGAATGCTTGCTATTTAAAAATATCTGTCATTTGTCAAAGTCTCTTTCATATGATAGATTTCAACAGTGCCACAAGGAGGGGAAAGTCCAGTTTGCTCTTAGAATTACAAAGTGTTGAAAGAATCTCAAGTTACTAAATATTGTGAAGTAAAGGCCCAACAATATTAGAAAGAGAACATCAGGGATATGATAATCCCTTAGTAGCAAGGGCTTGGCAACAGTGGGGAGCAAGAGCTCCATTTTAACCGTAAAAGGCCTAATCAGGATGATGCCAAAGGAGGGTGAATTCATCTTCTGTGACTGGTTGGTGGGTGAGTGGAAAGACAAGAAAGAAAAGGAGAGCATGCACCAGGAACAGTAAACATGATTATATTACAAAACCAAAAAAGTTCAAATAAGGAGAGATCATTAGAAGGAATTTAATATGATTTATTGATGTACAGAATTCAGTCTGAGGTATTTAGACTCCGATGGCCCATCACAGCAGAACGGATTCCCAGCAGTGATTGGAATTAGGGCAAGACTCCCTGGACTCTAGACGCTGGTGATGGAGATGACAACGGAGGCTTGAATGGAACCTGAGTGACAAGTGAAAGACAGTGGTGGGAAAA
>VOQK01026760.1:0-15556 GCA_015052645.1 Benitochromis conjunctus
TGCCATTCATTGATTACATATTTGCATTAAAGAGCCGTTGAACTGGTATACCGAATAAAGTGGCCAGGGAATATATATACTTTTATTTCCTTAATAAGGACTGGTGCAGAGTTTGCATGTTTTGGTTTCTTTCACTTCCACAGTTGTTTTGTCACATTATTGTCTCTATTGTGTTTTGTAAGCTTTTGTTTTGTTTTAATTTTTCTATTTCTGTTGTATATGTGTTCGTTTTTGTTTTGTTTTATTTAGCTTCTGTTGCACCATTTTTCTATTTGCTGGCATTGTACACAACAGGCTATATTTCTCTTATAGAAGAAATGCAAAAAATAAAAGAACTGAAAAAGTGCTGATGAAGTAACTAAACTACGAATAAAATAGGAATGGGACTGGGTATAAAGTTAAAAGTTTACTATTGTTTTTGGATTAAAATGTCAGAATCAGAATACTTTAATAATCCCTAAGAAAATTATGTAAATTATAATAAATAAAAAAAAGATTATGATAAAATTGTGATAAAAATGTTGACATATTTTCCTATTTCACATTTACCTGTAACATCTACTCCTACCGGTACCAGTTTTAAAAGAAATAAAAATTTACATCGTGCATAATTGAGTTCAGCTTGTTTCACAACACTTTCTCATGTGGCCCCTTGGGGGAAATTGGGTTTGCTACACGTAACCAAATCTCGTGTTGGGCACGTGGAAACGCGAGAGCCAGCCCCGAGACTGTTGGCTCTTTCTAGACGCAGACCTGGGGGTGGAGCTATGTAGTGTAGATTGGGTGGTTAACACAGGGCAGAGTATCTGTCAACAATATATTAAATTTCAAAAATGAGCGATAACGAGAAAGGCTGGGTAAGTATCAATTTTATTATCGTTTGTAATGCATTAAACATTTTAAATCATTAGGTGTGCAACGGTAACTGAAATTGTAACGGTAACAGCCTTATTCATATTATGTTGGCTAGTACTGCTCAGCTTACCTTGTTGCCACAACTCTGGCGGAAAGCTGAGTTTTAGAAAGAAAATGAATTGCACAAATGTAAATAACAATAGGCGATTTTATGCGCAACGAATACGAGTTTTCAGTTCATCTTTAGCTAGCTGGCTAAGGCTAGCTTATAGATCAACGCTAGGCCTGGTGCTTTTGTTTATGAGCCGGGGTTTGCGCTGCAAATATTTTTATTGCATTTTTTAATTGTTAACACTAAGTATTTTTCATGTGAATTTTAGCTACTTCGTCTTAATTATTGTGCGTAGAAACCAAGTGAAATGTTTCATGTCGACGTGGATTCAGTGGAGGAAATTTGTCTAACAAATTTGTCAGATTTTAGTAAGCTTTTTTTGTTTTTCTTGTTGTCTTGTTTTCCCCTCTGTTCCTCGGATTTAATTATGTCATGTTACGTCTGCTGGTTATTAATCTTTGAATGTCATTGTGGGTTTCTTTAGTTCTTAGGCACAACAGCAATTTAAAGCAAAACTAACGACCTCAAGATTTGACCTTATTTATTCATTTATATTAACACATGGAGCCCTCCCACATCAGCTTAAAACTGACAGCATGCTGATAGCCACAAGCACCAGCACTGTGGAAAAGTTTGATTAATATCTGACTGACCTGTGTGCAGTAATACCCTTCCTGTAGTGAACTGTTTAATATCCCCTCACCTTGCACAGCTCCTGAATGCCTCTGTCTGTTTAATGGGTGTGTGATATGCCCTGTGTTCCCATGTTAATAAATATATGTGGGAGGGCAAATGGCACATTAAGAAGAAAGAAATTAAGACTTCATTTTTCTGCATGTAAACCCATATTTTGAACTGGTTTGTATTAGTTCCTGGAAGGACCTGGTGCCTGTAACTGAACTAACACATTTTTTTGCCTCTTATTGGATTTTTGTTTTTTAGTATGTAAATTTTAAGGTTTTCAATGTATTATGTAATAGCAACAGGTAGCAACAGTTTTCTGTCTTGGCATATCCAGAACAGATTTTAAGCGCTGCTCAGTACAAATGAGCGGCTGCTACATCTTGAGGTCGTTGGAGCAAATTTTAGACTTTATTTTAGAGTTATTCACTTTTAAAAAATTGAGACAATGTTGATAGGGTTGAATCTTGATTATAAAATATTCACAGTCAGTGGTTTGACGAACACTATGGTGACTTAAAGGCCATTTGTCAGAAATGAAATAAGCAGGATTCATTTGGGAAAGTATATTGTGAAAGAAAGGCAAAAGGGAATCACAAGAAGTTACCTTCACATCCTTACCTTCCAGTTTTAGTTGCAATCTTAAAAAAATTATCGCATCCGGCTTTACCTCTCAATTATCCCAAATTGTTTTTGAGGAAGTTCTTAGGAAAAATGGCCAGCAAAACACAAAAGTGAAAGCAAAACCACTGAGCGTGAATATGAATATAAACACTGACAGTATGTATAATGTGGTCTTTAACATTCCCATTAATGTCATTAGCTCGTAATAATAATGATACCACATTAAACGTTGAATGAGCGTGCAGTTTTAATTGCAGTCATATATTCTTCATCCTTTTCTTTTTCATAAAGGTTAAGGTTGGACGAAGACAATACGGAAGAAGTCCACTTTATTTTCAATAATATGAAGCTCAGATGTGTGAAGCTGAATTGTTGAATGCATGCTAAAACATGAGGAGGGAAGAAGTATGGGCAGTGTGTGAGAGATGGGGAAGTAAGAAGAAGTAAGACAATTGAAGAAAGAAGAATAATGTCAAGTAATGAAGTTACAGAAATGAAGTTAAGGAAGTAATCCGGATAAGGTCACTGCACTAAGTAAATTTCTGGTCTGTTTGTCAAGTGCGTGCATGTTCTTCTTACACAATACACACACATTAGTTTAAATCATTGCAATTTTATCACACAACTGACAATTTTCTTTTTTTTCCCCCACTATTTAATTACTTATTAATGTAAACATATTGATGTCATATTATCCATGGTTACACAGCATTCCTAATTCACAACCCTAAATTCAGTTTCCTTCCTGTACTCTTCACAGGATAGTCTTAATTCTTAAATACACAATATTTTGGAAAATGTATGTGTTTATCACTTCATTGGTGCTGATATAAATGTGTGTGGTTCGTTCAGGAGTCTCGCTCCGCATCCAGGAGCGTGACCCTATGGGGCTCTGGGAAGTCGGGGAGCCAGTCCCCAGCTCGATCACCTGCCAACTCAAAAGGAGGCTCCCACCACACCCACTCCAAATCTCACTCTCGGTCAAGGTCAAAATCTTGGTGAGTAACACACTGGCATAAAATTCTCTACTATCGATTAACAGACTCGACATGGCCACTTTCGTGTTATACCCCAGGAGCCTCACAGCAAGAGGATCCTGGGTTCAAACCCAGACAGGGCACTTCTCTTTGGAGCTGGCATTTTCTTCCGTTTCTCTGGCCCTTGACAAATCTTGCAAAAGTTCAAGAGTTTCACTTCCAAGTTGTTTAAAAAACAAAAAACCCATTTACATCTGCATGGTCTGCCAATGTCTGCTTCATGTGTGAGTGAGTGTCCTGGTCACTGAGCTACAAACGCAGTGGCAATCTCAGTAGATGGGACCATGCAAGTAAAATTTACACTTCAAGTGCAGTTCATGCTGGGGGATTAAATGTTGCAGCTCTTGTTGGTTGACAACACAAACACTATTCAGTTAAACTAAATGTTCATATTTCATTGATGTACAACACAACTTATCGGTTCAGTCTCAGATGTTACGTAGCTGTGTGCAGCCCCGGCAGGGGAGAGCCTGTCTCTATCTCTCACTCTCAATCTCTGTGACGGGAAGTTGTTACCAAGCGAAAGCGGCACGAGCCGCGGGTTTTGCAATACTTTGATCTTAAAAAACAGAAGGCTTGTGTGTTGCCTACGTCACAGGAAACTGGCATTTAACTAGCATCGCTACGTTTAGTCACACCCTGCAAATTAATCTGACATTGTGCCTGTTTTGCATGATGCAAAATGCCAAACAATTCATCAACATTTAAATACGATGTGGTTAAAAATACTGTGTGTGTGTATTTAAGAGCTATTTGAAACCATTACTCACAGTCTTCTATATGTGCAGTGTTTCATCCATTAAACCGTGCTCACTTCTACCTGTTTTCTGACTGTTTTCTTAATTTTAGTCTAGTAAAAAAATATATTTCTATCCTTTAAATGACTAGTAAATTAGGTGAAAGGAACATCCCTACTGGATGATGTCAAATTATTGGATAAGCATGCAAAAAATTGTTCATCTCTTTAATATTATTACTCCTAGTGGTGGTCCTAAGCCTGGATAAATAGGAGGGCTGCGTTAAAAAAATCAAACATGCAGATCAATCCACACTGTGGCAACCCTGTGGAACGGGGAGCAGCTTAAAGTACCTCCAATAAGACATTTGACTCATGCATTGTGTTTCCCCATTCAGAGGAGAGAGACCTTTTACTCTGTTTGTAAGGTGCAGGGGCAGCGCTGTCATTCAGAAAAATAGCACCAGGTGTATTTTTGACAGAAACACTTCAAGTTGCACAAGATTCAAAGCTAGGGTTAGTGTTAGTGATTGTGACAGTGGTAACTTTCAGAAGTGGGGTTACTTTTCACTAGAGTCTGAGAAGTTTTGGTCCACTCTATAATTTTCATAAAGACAAATGTAAATTTGTAGAATTACATGAAAATTGCGAGAGAACTATGACTATGTGGTGTTTGTTTCTCTCTCTCCATACAGGTCGCATTCCCACCGCTCACGGAGACACTACAGCCGATCCCGTTCACGGTCCTATCATCACCGATCTCACAGAAGGTCCTACAGCGGAGAGCGTCGGCGCAGAAGCCACAGCCATTCGCCCATGCCGCAATCGTCGCAGGCATGTTGGCAACCGTGTATGTGCTTAGCAATGTGTGAAATCTAAAAACAGAGGGTGTATGGGTTTAATGAATGATTTTTATGAGAAAATGATCACATCCACACCTTGAAACCTTTAAAATTTGCAGGCTAATCCAGATCCAAATTGCTGCCTGGGAGTGTTTGGCCTGAGCTTGTACACCACAGAGAGGGATCTGAGGGAAGTCTTCTCCAAATACGGCCCCCTGGAGGATGTCTGCATTGTGTATGACCAGCAGTCGAGGCGCTCCAGGGGCTTTGCTTTTGTGTATTTCGAGAACACAGATGATGCCAAAGAGGTATAAGAACAATAATAAATAAACCCACCTGCCACACCTATACTTAAAATATCCTCTAGGTCTGCAAGTGTAATTTATGTTCGCTTCCAGGCAAAGGAGCGAGCCAATGGCATGGAGCTGGACGAGCGTAGAATCAGGGTGGACTTCTCCATCACAAAAAGACCTCACACCCCGACGCCTGGAATTTACATGGGCCAGCCCACATAGTAAGCAATCTCTTTGTGTGGAATCATTAAATATATTTTTAAACAACAAGAAAGATAAAAAATTCTGAGCCACACGGGCTTAGAGACTGGTCGGCAAATCCCTGGCCATCAGTGATCGCTGGGGAAAATATGCATTCTCCAACCTCAACCAGCCCTATAGTCTAGTCAGTGACCCCCTGGTAACCATAGTTAACTAGGGAACAAAGTGTAAGCAAGTGGGTGCCGGCAGTTGCTAGGTGAAATTTGTAATAAAGAGGTATATAGTGCTGCACCAAAAACCTTCTTTGAAATCTTTTTAATTGGAGGTGAGAATGTAACAGTAAAATAATGCAAATGTACGCTTTGTGTAGCATGAAAAATCTTATGTTATTGTTTTTGTGTAGCGGAGGAGGTGGTCCAAGCGGTCTGCGACGCTATTCACGTGACTATGACCGTGGTTACGACCGCCGATATGACCGAGGTGGCTACGACCGCTATGACGACAGGGACTACTACAGATCACACAGGTGACTCAGTCTGTTAAAAGGATGTCAGCGGTTAATTTATTCTCATCGTGTCGTATTTGGGTTTGCTGTTCTTTATTTTATCCCCCGCTGACGCTGACAAAAATGATAAATGATCTTTGCTTCCCCTAGAAGGCGATCTCCTTCACCGTACTACAGAGGGGCTTACAGGTCTCGTTCGAGGTCACGGTCTTATTCTCCCCGTAAGTCATTTCAATAAACTATCAGCTGTTTTTATTCAAGAATCCAGCATGTTGCATTGTGTAATTTAATTACCCTGTTTTGTTTCACAGGTCGATATTGAAGGTCTTCTGTCCCCTTCTGGTTTTTTTGGGGGGGGGGTTGTAAATAGAGATATGATTGACTTCAGAGTAGATCTTTCCTACTCTATCAAACATCTTTTTGCTTAAAATACATTAAGTATAGTAAATAATTTATGAAGCAGCACTTTCATGTTTTGAACGCCTGTTGTAAATGTTATACTCATGTCAGATTTTTGTTGTATAGTGGAGCAGATTAAAAGGCAGATCTGTTTTTCCCACCTTGACTCATGTCCTTCCTCACAGCATTTTATGCCTTCTCCAACAGACCACTGCATTTGCAAGACTGTTGTAATGCTGAAATAAATATATTAAAGCCTTGACTTTATCATATTGGTGCAGGTTCTTTCTACAGAATTTTGAAATATCTAGTGCAAGGCGTTTCTATTTATTTGAGTTGAGTTAAATTTTCTGGAGGGCTTCGTATAGTGTCAAGTGGGTGAGGATAACATCAGGTGTAAAACTCCTTTGATTAAATTGTAAAACACAAAGTATTTTATGCTTCCAGTTAAAAGCTCAATCACCCAGGCCTAGTCCTTTCCTTACTGCAGCTGTTCATGCCGACCACGTTTTGCTGGATGGATTTGTGCCATTTATTTTTTTCGAACCAAGCTGGAACTTTTTAATTAATTTTTTTTTCCCCTAATTTTTCAGACCAGAATAAACAGATCTGACAAGTCAGACAACTCGTTTAGCAACAAGCGTAGCTCACAACTCGCCTTTGTGCTGAATATGCAAATGGTAAAATTATACTATTTTGTTTTTTTTAAACCTCATGCACAGCTAGATGCTGCTCTGGGTCAGTTGGCTCTCTGAAATCAAAGCAATGAATCCAGAAATTCAGTTTCTTCGTTTTCTGGTTTAGAAACATCAGGGTCGGCTCATCATTGCTTGGTGTCAACATGGTGTTTTTTGAGGACACATTTTCTGCAGAAACGCAACATTTTCGATGTTCATACGTTACAAGTTCGGACCTCCTCCACCTGGGGTACTAACTCATCCCTCACCCATAACTGGCACTAAACCGTTTTCCATCTGAGATCTATGGTCTTGGACTTGGAGGTGCTAATTCCCGCGCAGGTGGAGGTCGTCAAGTGTCTTGGGGTCTTGTTCAAGAGTGAGTGAAGAGTGGGACATGAGATTGACAGATGGATTGGGATGGCGTCCACAGTGATGCAGATGCTGAACTGATCTGTTGTGGGCAAGAGAGAGCTGAGTATAGAAGCAAAGCTATCGATTAACCAGTCCACCTACGTTCCTATCTTCACCTATGGTCACAAGTTCTGGGAATGAAGTCGCAGATACAAACGGGAAAGATGAGTTTCCTTTGAAGAGTAGCGGGTCTCTTCCTTAGAGATAGGGTGCAGAGCTTGGCCACTCAAGAGAGACTTGGAATAGAGCTGCTCCTCCACATTGAAAGGAGCCAGTTTAAGTGATTCAGGCATCTGACTAGGATACCTTCTGGACGGCTCCTAGGTGAGGTATTCCGGGCATGTCTGGAATACCTCACCTGGATGGACAACAAATGGCAAATGTCTGCAGATAATTCAGCTTCTTCCATACAAACTACGGATGACTGCAGCAGTCACAAGTAGCCAGGTATGCCTCCCTGACCCCCTCCCGTATGAGCTGGAGGAGGTGGCTGGGGTGAAGGAAGTCTGGGCTTCTCTGCTCAGACTGCTGCACCCACAGCCTGAACCCAGGTAAACGGCAGAAGATGGGAGGATGGATGGGTTGACCAATTCAGAACTGAAAAATTGGAAATTTCATGTCACTTTTTTGCAACACGCTTGGCATGTAATGGCCTCAAGTTGGACCTTTTGAAATCTGTTGGTTGCAGCAGTAAGGCACAACTTCTACTCTGAAAGTGAATAGTCTCTGTTTCTGGTTTCCATTACACTTTTTCCAAGTTTCACTACAACTTAGACAGCAAGTGGCGAATGTTTGCAGATAAATCAGCTTCTTCCATGCAAACTGCCAGGTTTTAAGTCAACCATGGGAATGATATGAAATTAATATGACTGACAAGTCAGGAGAAAAATACACTAAGAGGAGTTTGCTGATGTTATCATGCTGACCCTTATTAAGATTAAATTAAATTTGGGTCCTTTTTTTATTGTTAATGATTGATAATAAATAGGAGTTTGAGGCATGAACTTTTCTTCAGTTTTCCAATGCCAGAAAAAGCTGGAGTACTATCGGGTTAATTGGTGCTTATAAACTGGCCGTAGATACAGGATTAAAGTGCTGTATGAATAGCCTGAAAACTATGAATGTGGTGGGCAGCATGAAGCGCTTCAGGTTGTCAGTAAGACTAAAATAGCAATACCATTTTCCAGCCTGCTTTGTTGAGGGTCAAAGGTTACTAAATTGTAGTCCAGCAGGTTTGTCCACAATAGATTTGTCTTGTTTTGTAATAGAAAACGTTTATTTAGTGTCAGTAAAAGGTGAGTCGGTGGAGTGCTTTATGATTTTTTTGAACATGGTTTTGAGGAAAACGGATCTGTGACTAGATGCAGCTAAACAGCCACTGTGAAATCAAGACAGTTACACCAAGCACACTGTTTAAACCTTCACCACAAGGTGAAGCAAGAGCCTCGGAGTAGCACCTAGCTGCAGGAAAGCAAAGTCCAACATCTACCCCTGCTGGTCACAAAGGGTCCAAATCCGTATCCATGACATACAGTACACTATATGGAAAAATTACTTGTTGGATTCTTCGCTTATTGTAGTTTTTCCCTTTTTGCCAGGGAGGAGAGGGGGGAGGCGGAGGGGCAGAGCTCATGTCTTGTAAAAACAGGCAGTTTCTTTACTCAAAGGGTCGGTTCACCCAAATTATTAAAAAAACACGTTCTCCCTTCTTATCTCAAGTGAGATCAAGCCATGCAGATAATTTTTGTTTTATTTGTCTAGGCTTTGCAATATCCGGTCTGAGATTCCTCGCTTCACGCCAAGACCATTGAAGTGAAAGGACTTCATTTGTGACGCGTACAAGCACCTCAAATTATTTTTGGTTTTGTCCAGAATTAGGGTGGAGATATTGACAATTTTTAAAATTAAAAATCTTAAAATGAACCGTATTTGATGCCCTCCAGCTGTTTGAGTTTCGGTGAGTAAATGGGTGCTTTACGCTTTGGTTTACTGCACAACAAAGCAAGACATTGACCATTTAATAGGCACACAGAAGATACAACAATACATCACTAAATTCAGCTTTGATTTGAATGGTTATTTTACCCCAAATCCTATTCAACGGTTTCTTTTGTGGCTTTAGTGCTGAAATTGATAAAACTAAATGCTTTGCAAAGGAGCATTGTAACTTCTATAATTCATAAATTAGTACTTTTAACCTTGAATTAAAGTAAAAGATGTTAGACATCATAAATAAAACAGTGCTGGGCAAGGATGCTGTAAAAATTCATGTTAAATTAATGTTAAAGTTAGAAGCAAGAAAAATTCGCAAAGATTTTTTTTTTCCCAGTACAAAAAAAAAAAAGGGAGAAGACCAGCAGAAAGACACCAGCAACCAGTGACCACACCTTGGAAAGTGCATAAGCCTATTTATTTCCATATTCTACCACAAGTCTACATGTGCAGTATGTGTGTAGTGAGTTTTGTTCAGCAGTTCTCAGCACGTTCCCCAAATGTCACATCCCTTCCACTCTCAGCTCAATTTTCCCCTCAGAGTGGAAATAATTTTTGGGTGGCTGGCATGATTTGTCAGCACACTGACCTAATTGGGCATAACACATAAAAAGAACACATGTAAACAAACCCTGCTTTTCACGAGGAAATGCGGCGCTTGGATGTGATTTTATGACTCCTATACTGATCATGGGGAGTTGTAACATTAATAAAGTAGCTATTAATGAGTTTAAAGCGACTTAGTGACTTGTTTGAATGGTGATCCTGATCTCTAAGCATAAAGATCCAAGACAAATGTGTTAGCCGGTCACCTAGGAAAGTAACTAAAGAGCTTGTTTTGTAAATAGGCCACAGTTTGGACATTCCTCTGTTCGCATACTGACGTAAACAGGGCAGGGATGGTCAGCCCTGCTGCTGCTGCTGCTGGCACTATCTCCACTACAGTGGGGTGGCAGTAATGTTCCAAGGCACAAGCCAGTCACATGTAGAAACACTCAGCTGCTGTAAGCACTAGGCTCCTCCCCCTTCTTTGGTAGTGTAGGTAGAAGACTACACATCCATGCACGAGCACTGCAGCCACAACCTTTCACTGACATTTCAGCCTTTGTTTGAAATTCGCCTTACATACTTAGCCGTGCTTCCCTCCCAAACACACCCATCCATGCGCACACACAAAAGAGACGGGATGCTACATCATGCGTGGGGTAATATATATATATGTAGACTGAGTGGCACCGCATGGAGGGCGCATGCAGCACAAGGCCTAGGATCCCCTCACTCTTTCTTATCAGCAGCTTAAAATAAATATTTGCGCCTTTTTTACAATTTGCGCACGGGGGCTGTTGGTACTATTCAAGGCTTAAAAAGTGAAACTGTCGTCACCTTTAATTAAAAAGTGTAAAAGCCAAAGAAAGATATACGTGCCAAAACAGGGGTCTCTGGTAAGGCTGTATAAGTCATGAATATAATTAGTAATAAGTAGCTAATTCACTATTATTCCTGCACGGACAGCGTGTACAGGCAAGTCAAGGTTTCACTTTCTCTATTACTTTAAGACAGTTGCGTTCGTATTCTCTCTTTTTTTGTTGGTGTTTGTTTTTTGATTTGTTACAGTTTTATAATTATAGTCAGATTTTACAAGATCACAAATATTACCTGAAGTGGTCTTATTGGAGTGTAATATCTGCGTTATAACAGGTGTTCACGGGCGAGAATTGGGCCCACAGCTTACACTTAAATCCATATTTCTGTGTGGCTCATAAATAAATAAAAGGCAAACTGTGGGGATCAGTGACACTTTTTGAGTCGACAAGTGCAGTGACAACGACTTGATTTTCCACACAGTAGCTCTTTTTTTCCCCTTTCTTCACTCCCCCAGCTTGGAGGGACCCGTGGCACGGTCCTTATTATGATTTGATAATATAACCCCTCTGCCTCCTTTAAGCCCATCCCTTTGCTGAATGTACCCACTGCTCATCATGCCACTTTCATACCCTACTGCACTTTCTGTGCTGGGAGAGCAGCAGTGATCCCATATGCACCTCCAAACATTTTTTTTTCTTGTGATTTTAAGGGAGATTTTATTTAGAGGCGGTGCTTATTGGCTCCAGAGTAGCGTCGTAACGACACTTTTCCATAGTCCCTGTTAAGAGTTTGGCCAGGGCCAGTTGGTGCCGGGGGGTCGCCTATAGCTTAGTACTATTCTGGGGGGTGATTGCTGCGTCTTTTTTTTTTTTAAATCCCAGTAGATTTTTTTTCTATTTTATTTTTTATTTTATTTTTTAATTTTTTGTCTACTTCTCTGAATATCGCCATTCTCTCACTCCAAGATCTGATACCCCTTCGAGATTTTTCCTTTCAGATCATGAACAAACTATATGTTGGGAATTTAAGTCCTTCGGTCACTGTCGAGGACTTGAAGCAGCTCTTTGGGGAGAGGAAGCTGCCAGTGGCCGACCAGGTCCTACTGAAATCCGGCTATGCTTTTGTGGACTTCCCCGATCAGAACTCGGCCATAAAGGCTATAGAGACTCTTTCTGGTAAGTGTGGATTTGATAAGTGATGCTGCTGGTGACAGGGAAATTTCACAGCGAGTTTAACTGCAAGACGAGGTTTAAAAAGCACAATAGGTCAGCGTGTCCGAAATGTGAAATAGGCTGTTAAGCAGCTCTTGTGTTGTTTCTTTTACATATATATATGTATATGTGTGTGAGAGAGAGTGTGTGTGTCTGTGTATGTTGCTCGGGACAGTGTTTGCGATCACATCCGTGTGTGCCATCAGAGTTTAGATGAACGCTCAGTCATGCACGCTCCAGCAAAAATTGGATAAATTATCGATCACAGGACACACTTGGGGCTTTAGTGCCCATTTGCCTAAAGAAAGCACGAGCCGTCGTAACGCAATTAACGCGCACAATACCCTATATTTTGGGGATTCCGATAGTGCGGGGCGCTACTTTGCAATCACCCACTGGAATGTATGGGATGGTCTGATGGTTCGGGTAGGCATAATTATTTTTCACTTATTTTTTATCTTGATTTTATTGAAGAGAGCACGGCGAAGCGAGCGCGGAAAACTTGTCAGATTCGTGTTCCTCTGATGTCTGGCTATGTTTTTACGAGGTGTCTTGGAGGTGGGTCACGGGGGTCCAGAGGAAAGAGCTAATAAACAGGTAGCTGAGGGGGGACGAGGTGAGACGCTAATTCCGTGCTGCGCCAGGCCACTCAATAGTAACGAAAAGCCGTGTTTGAAAGACTCGCCGAAGAGCGCTTCAAATTCACCCTCCGAGTCGGGTCAGCACGGAGAATTAGGAAAAACACCTACCTAGAACAGAAAGTACAAGTCAATTCTCCTTTGCAAACCATCTCCTCTTTTGATGTTGCATTCTTTACTGGAAGCTGAAAAAATATCCCTCATTGCACTGTGAGGGTTGTGGGAGTGGAAAGCATGGCTGCCCATTTCCCCCATAGTATATAAGCTTATCATGCTTCATTTTGGCGCCGATACCCCACAATTGTCACCCACAGGACCTCACCTCGAGTTGGGATTAATGTAAACGTATACAGTTTATCCGCCGTCGCGCACACAACGCGCCCGTGTACACTACTTTTTTCAGGGGTTGGCTATTTTGAATGGGGACGCACCTACTTGGTGAAGTGATTCAAAGTGTTTGTGTGTAGGCCTACCCAGCTTGCATTGTTACTTTTATGAACACGACAGCTAATGCTACACTATCAATTGTTTTTCGTCCCTACAGGTAAAGTTGAATTACACGGAAAGGTGATAGAGGTAGACTACTCTGTTCCCAAAAAACTAAGGTAGGCCTACAATCTGTGACACACACGCACACACACAACGCTCTCCACAAACACACACGCATTGTATCCTACGCCTATACTGTGCCCCATGGCAGACTTGTGTGACCTGTAGGCTTCCGCTGTGAAATATAGCGAGCAGATTTTCCCTCTTTTCTCGGCTGCCGTGTGTGATTTCTGCCACGCTGTTGCTGCTTTGTTTCCTGGCGATTAAATTGCGATTGTGTGGTGATTAGACAAAGGGAGTTGAAGGGGTGGGTGGGTGTTTGGGGGGGGGAGAGAAAAGGGCGATAAAGAAACAGTTTAGTCCCAACATCCGCGCAACACACGGTGGCTGCTACCATATCGCGTGATCTTGCAGCAAGGCCTATCCCAGTTTAAAACGTGGACTCACGCTCACGCGCTTGACGTGTAATAATTGTTATATCCTAATTAAATCTCACCTAAAGGCTGAAATTAAACTTGGTCCAAGTTTAGGCTGAAATTAACGTGGTCCAAATACGTTTATGTATTGACCCCCTCTCCATCCGCAAGGTTATTTTTCCATATATATAGGGGATAAAAGTTCTTTATTGACTGTTGCACTGCAATGCACGACGTGATGCATACCAATCAGCTGCTTGTTTCTCTCCTATATGCATGCGTGTGGATGTATGTGGGAGTCACGCTGTGTGTGTGAAAGAGAGAAGAAGAAGAAGCTAGGGTCGACTGTTTTAGTGCGTAAATCTATAGGTCAGCCCCTCAGCTCCACAACGACGACACCACTGCTGTGTTCTTGTGTTTGTGTCAGCTTGTCCACAAGCGTAAGAAATCCACGAGCTTTATTTTTTTTTAATGCCTGGGTATATTAAAGAAAATAAACTATTATTATTTTTTTTACCCCTACGCGTAATGCATGAAAAAGTCACTCGTATGTAGCAGTTTGTGCAGTCTAAAGACTCCCTCGATACTTATAGATCCACCCATTTTCACAACAATGCCATTGGCTATAGGGAAAAACTACATTGCGTGACAAAAAGGTAAATATTCAAGCCCCTTGTGGAGGAACACGTGACCCATACTTTATGTGCTTCCAGCATAGTCATCCCCCTCTAGTGCAGGCTTTCTACTTTCGTGCTTAAGCAGCCCCTTCGTGTTTTTCCTTTCTTTTTTTGCTTAACAACACTGTAGAGAAAAATCTGCATGCTTTAAATATACAATGATCGAGCTGCTGTGTCGTTTTCCTTGCTTTATGGCTCGATCTGAGGACGTTTTGTAAGCTGCAAGGCGCAACATGGTGTAAAAGCCTGCGCCACTCCCCACAGTTAATGTGCACGTAGGCCATGGCAATGTTGGAGAGCCTCATAATGGCTGCCATGATGGCCCTGCACACTGCACGGCTATAGGCTGAATCAGATGGAGCAAATGTCCATACATGTGCCCGATGTGTCCAATCGGCAGTGTGTACAGCTGCTGGACGTGCTTGCATGTGCTGAAAAAGGCCTTAAAGCGGAATCCTCGCCATATCAGCGAGATCAATATGAGTGCTGTTTGGATACGTATAGGTGTTCATTTTGTAACGCAGAGCCTGCCTCGACGTGACACGTGGAGGTGGAACTTTATAGTTTTTTGTTGTTGTTGTTCGCTTGGTCTAAATACAGAATGCCTTAAAAAGTAGTGAATTTAATTTTGAAACCGTCTCCGCATCAGTTCGCCAGGATTTGTTTGGAGATTTTGCGACAGAAACGTTCGCCCAGATTGAAATTTTAGATTAAAATGCGTATTTTTTGCGTTCACTTTAAGATTTAATTACCATAAAATACAGGCCTCCAGTTAATGCAAATGTCCCATCTTTTTCGTGTAAATTTAAAAAAAATATATATTCAAGCTCTACGAGACATCATTGAAAATGCAATTTAGATGTAATATTATAGGACGATTTCACGCTCTTTGCTTTATTTATGTTTTTTTTTTCTAAATCTTGCATTGAAATAATTATGTTAACAACTGCAGGAATTCTCGTGGATTTAATTGCAGCTGAGCTGAATGCATAGTTACACAGGGCTCATCAGTTTTTGTCTTGTTATTTAGGAAGCTGTGTGAGCTTTATGTCTCATCTTCAGGCCTGCATGCACTTCTTGGGTTTTGTGAGGCTGCTGTAGTTTCAGCTGCTGCTTGTTTATATATTTTTAGTTATGTTTTGTTGTGTAACAAGGTCCCTGTGCTGACAGCCATATATGGATTCACAGTTAAATTGTACCAGTTTTAAAGGGTAAAAATTCTGATCGATTATGGTGGCTTTTTAAGTTTTTGTTTGCTAATGAGCGAAGGATTGGGCCTTTTTAAACGTGTTTTTGAATCACCTGAACAAAAAAAAAAAAACAAATGTGGGA
>VOQK01026762.1:0-18175 GCA_015052645.1 Benitochromis conjunctus
TAAGTGCCCCCCCCCCCCACACACACACACACACACACAAGCAGGTGTATCTCCATTCACTGTCCTTGATAAGCCACTTACAGGCATGGCCAGGAACAAATAATGAGATTATAAGTTACAAAGGGTTTCATAATGGGTACAGTTTTCTAGAAGATGCTGAGTGTCAAGTTCGCAAAGAATTTAAAGTTTTAAAACTCTGGGATGTCATCATGAACCAATGCAGTATTGGTCATCTGTATACACAGAGCATCTAACCTAGCAGTTAGCGGTTTGAAGCAGGCAGCTGTATGCAGCCAGTTGCTTTAAAATTCAAAGGATATCCTTCTTAGAAATCCAGAAAACTGCCCTTCAGTATTAGGACAAAAGGATAATCTGCAAAAATTCAAAAGGTTTCCAATAAATTTTACTGTGCTTTGGTGTTTATGTATTATCACTTTATTCAATGCAGTTTAACATTTACCCAAAAAGGTGAGGTAACATGTAAATGTAACATGCTAACTGCTCACACTCAGTCAATCTCCTTAAAAACAGAAAAGTGAAAAAAGTAAAAGAAAGTGCAGTGGCCATTATCACTACACTTAACAAATACAGGTGAAATGGGTGAATATTATTTTAATTGTAAGACAAGTCTTGTCTTTTAGGTCTTAAAGCAACCCCAAAAATGAAACATACGTGTTTTTATACATTAATTGAACTGAATAATTGATCCTTTATGTTAATAGCACTAATTTTTTTATAGAGTTCCCTGAATTTGTTATCTTGACAGTGAAGAAAAAAAAACAACTTACACTGTCTCCACAGCCAGCTTGATTTCAGGAGTGCCATAATCCTCAGATGTGGTCCTTGTTATTAGTTTGCTTTGATAATAATCCAGGAGCAAAAGGTTTGCTTACGTTTAAGTGACTGTATGATCCCACGTCTGTTCTCGGAGGCCTGGGTTTATATTGCCTCTGTCCTGCAGATATTGAGGTACTGGTAGATTAATCTGGCTCTCACCAGGACTGACACTGATTCAGAGGATCATTCTGGATTAGGAGACCACGCCCTCTCATCCTCCCCCCCCATCACTCGTTGTGAACTTATTTCTCTGCCTGAGTGACACTTTGCACTGTGGGCCACACAATGTTTAAGTTGTTGAACACTCTTATTACACGCTCATAAACTAAACTCCTGTAGGCCTCATTCCACGGATTCATCTGCACATGTACGACATGCTTTTACAGTTTAATCCCTGTCCTAAAATAACATCCAGGGGATTAGCCTAATATTACCCAGGTCAGTTCTGTGAGTCTTCTCAGAATCTCTGCAGGTGATGCATGATGACATCATTTCCTGGTGTTGTTTAAGTCAGCTCAGTCACCTGATGGTGTGTTTACACCAGTTCCTAAATTCAGAACTAGTTTTTGTTTGTTTAACTATGTTTCAAGATTGTTGCGTTGTCACTCCCCAGACAAGCTCTGAAACGGGCGACTTTCCTTCCATTGTTGCAGTTTTTCCATGAACCGCTTGGGAATTATTGTTGATGAACAGTTTTGAAACACTGCATGGACTAAATATTAATATTAAAGATTTTATCAATAATAATAATGATGACACACTGAGCCACTGGTGTTAAGTGTTGACGCTTTACTGCAGCATGCCTCTGGATTTTTAAGGGAAACAAAAGGACGTACCCACAGGTGAAAAGCTAGAGAAGTTGCAGAAGTGGTTGTGCTTCTTTAGGAGTTTCTATTTGACATCCAGGGCATGACTTCTCTTGTAAACATTTCAATCACAGTGGGGAACGTGGAGAGTCTTGACTACCGCCTCTCATAATTCCCAGCAGGCGTCTTTATTTGAAAGCTCGGCTCACTGCAGTCAGAAGACGTATATGTGCTGCTGTTGTGTTTGATGAACAGAATCCTCTCTGATTGTCAGGTTTTTCATTTTAATATATTTTTTCTTATCTAAAGCTTTTCCCCCCTCTAACTGATGTTTCTCTTGGTCCCTTCATATAAGTCCTGCTGCTTTATTTAAGAGCTGAACCCCTGAAATCAGTCATAATCTGACATTTTCAGTAGCCAGTTTCCATCATGTTTGTCATAGAAATATTTCAATTTATACCCAAAATGTTGACATTTAATACTCACTCTAAACCATATACAGTAACTCAGTCAGCCATCTTTCTTTGCCCAGTATACCCACTATTACTCTTCTGCACATCTCCACTTCATCTGAGCCTTCCCTCATGGTCACTGCCAATGAAAACCACTGCATCTTCAGCTCTGCCACCTTTTTGTCAGTGCCACTGTCTCCAAACGATGCATCATAGCAGGTCCATCTCGTAAACATTCCCTTCCTGCTGTTCGTCTGTCACACCAGCAAGAATGAGAGTGAGTCAATATTGACGGATGAACCACAAAAAATACTGATGTCAACTCGCGAATAAATGAGGAAGTACTGAAACCACTATGTAGTGAAGAGAAACCAGTTTGGCATCACTGACTGGAATAAATGACAGCTTTTGAGTGTGCATGTTCAAAAAATCATTTTAAAAAGCAATAAAGGATAAAGTAATCTACTGAGCGAGACGGTGCATGCAAAACAATTTTTTACGCATTAGATAGTTTTAAAATTTTAACATTTGTCCTTTAAAAGAAAATCAATGCAAAGAATGCAAATTTACAAATGTCATGATGATTTTTGTATTTAATGGTAAAGTTTATGACATTTCACAATGGTTAAAAAAAGGGTGGTTTCTCCAAATGAGCTTTTTCTTTGATCCAGAAATCGCCGCTTCATGAGCACTCGCGTGCACCGAGAGTTTAGAGCCTGATAAAGGTGAACATTCATTGATGGCTTTTTCTGGTCCTGTGTGGATTAGAGAAAATCCAACACAAATTAAAACTTCTGAAGCCAGTTCTTGCTTTGTTTTGTTTTTGTCATTAAAGATGTCTGCTCAGAGAAATCCTTAAAAGCTCCAAATTACCGTGACATTCGTGCCCATGATGAGAGTAAACTTCTGCTGATCTCTCTGAGCAAATGTGCTGCGTGTAACTGTTTGTCTTCATGTTCCTCCTCTGCAACTATAAAACACAAAAGCTCTTTAAAAGTAAATTATGACATATAGATCAGTAAAGTAACAATAAACACATCAAACTACATATTGCTCCTCCAGGATCACTGATTAAAGACTGCAATAGCGTGACTTGCTCACAAATTGGTCCAAATCTTTTTACCAACTGTAAACACAGTTTGTTTCGCCCCAAAAACTCTCCTCACTGTTCCACAGTGTTTGTGGTTTGGTTGGAGGAGCTGCAGCTGCTTGTGTATGGATAGGGCTGAATAATAATCATGGCTGTATGAAATATTTACTGTTGGGAGATATGATGTGACCCCCAGGGTTACGATCTGAATGTAGCACAAATGTGGCAAACTAAAGATGGAGATGGAGAGAGAGGGACACTATGTTTGTTGGCTGCTTTTCTTCTGCTGTTGTGAAACTCCCACAGCTGCTCTTGGCGGACAGACGGCTCACTCACTACTCACTACTCTGTGAGTCAAAAAAACGTTTGGATATATCTGTTACTCATTGGCTGTGTGGCACAGTCGCATTATTTGAGCTATGGGTGGACTTTGGACAGATTCATGCGCAACAGCTCCAGGCAGAAAGAGATAACACCACCGATTTTTTTATCCATTTAGAAACGTGGTGGTCTCTGAAGTAATCTAAAGGTGAAGAGTTTGGGGCTATGTTAGCAGGTGTTTGATTTTATAGTTAAAATTATTATAAATTATACTGAAAAAGGGAGAAGACTGACAGTGAGAGAAGATTTATAGAGTTGGAAAAGTCAGCATCCTCCTGGGTAAATCCATAAATGACTAAATAAAGCTTCATAACAAATACAGATATGAGTTGGAGTGTTATTGTAGTCCAGCTCAATGTGAGGGACCCTCCGTCTCCACTGAGACAAATTTAAATATCAACTAAATCTTTGTACCAAGTGTTTTATTTATTTGTTTAATATTTACCAAACTAGAACACATAAAGTAAGTAAAACCAGGTACATTTTGATCTCTCAGGCCTAAACTGCTGCGTATGCTCTGATGGATCAGAGGATCTTCTGGGGGCCAAAGACTCCTCCAGATGGCCTGTAGCCTGCTTTTGCCTCACAGAGCTGGTATAACACAGAGCTCAAGACTAAACATTATTGGTAAACTTACTGGGAAATAGCGTATAGCTTTATTTAAAATGATGTACCTTTTTCTTTTTGATTAATTAGAAGCTCTACTTTCAGGCCAAAAACCGAAGAAAACTAACCGACAGGGGCACAGACAAAGTCAGGCCCCAAAAGGCCTCACTCACCCAGTGGAGCATTGTGCTGCACTGTGTAAATCTAATCGTGTTACACTGCATAGTGATACATTTTTTCAGTTTTCCTGCAGAATGAGTACTTTAGATGTTGACAGAAAAGTAGATTTACCTTGTAATGCCCTGGTGTTCTTTTCAAATTCTTACATTGGTGCTTTATCTTGAGGACCAAAACACTTCTTCAACTGCTGCTTTTTAATGTTAAACTTTTCATATATGAGCCTCTTTTTGGGCCTGTATTAGAAAAGGAGCTGAGGGTGAAACCCTGCTGGCTTCACACAACTCATAAACTTCTCTCAGGCCACAGGAGCCCACAATACTTCATGGCTGCCATCTGGTGGCAACATTATGTAGGCCTATTAACTCCAGTGACACTGACATATTCATATGGTAGGTGATACTCTAAATGAAGAAAAAGACCAGAAAATTATCTCAAAGATGATTAAAATAGACAAACATGCCTTCCTTTGTCTGTACAGTTTATATTACAGTTAGAGAGATAAAGATATATGAGGTGTTCTCAACATTTCTCAACTTTAAAATTCATAACATTCATCGTATCTGCAGAGGTTGGTCACATCATATTCAGTGACATAGGCTTTTCTTTATCTGAACTGAAAACTAGTTTGATTAAATGCCATTTGATGACATGAACTTTATTAGGAGTTATTGCTGTGCAGGCAAAAAGATTTGAGCAATGGTGTACAGTAATCATAAATCAAAACTATTCCATCTTAATAAGTTAACCTAAGTCTAACATACACATGTAGTTAATGTACAGTCAAAGTAAATAATTTATTGTATGTAATAAACTTGTGTCTGTTCCTATAGCTTTATATACATAATTAAAAACTAATTTGCAAAATAAACTACATGAGTGTTGAAGCACTGGTATCCACCGTAGACTGTATTTAAATGTTAAATAAAATATATTTTATACACACAGTGCTCTGAGTATTTGCCCCATACCTACTTTGTTATTTTTTTGCATATCTGTCACATTTAAATGTTTTAGATCATAACAAAAACATTTCAATAGCAGACAAAGATAACTCAAGTAAATACAAAATGCATTTGAACTATGATTTCATTCATTCAAGGGAAGAAACATTATCCAAACCTAGCCCCGTGTGAAAAAGACCCTTAAATGTGTGCCACTCTTGGCAGCAAGAACTGCAATTAAGCATATGTGATAAATGGCAATGAGTCTTTATCATTGCTGTAGAGGAATTTTCGCCCACTCTTCTTTGCAGAGTTGTTTTAATTCAGCTACATTGGGGTATTTTTCAAGCATGAACGGCCTGTTAAATGTCATCTCGATGCATCTTAAATGGATTTAAGTGCAGACTTTGACTAGGGCAAGGTTCATCAGTGTTCCAACTTTTCTCCATTTGTGAATAATGGCTCTCACATTGGTTCAATGGAGTCCCAAAGCCTTAGAAATGGCTGTGTAACCCTTTCAGAGAGCCTGTCCAACTTTGTCAAAGTGGCTGTAGGCGTCTTTGATTCAACAAGGTCGGGTTATAAAAAAAAAATGCCCGTAATCAGTAAAATTAAAAAATTGTCCGCTAAAGCAACGAGCTACATCTGAGATTCGTTAAAAAAAGACTCGCTAAAAAAAATAATAATTATTATTAATAATATTATTTTTATTTTTATTATTATATTTCACTTAATTCTTAGCTTGTATTCTTAACTCTGTTACGTTTTAAAGAAAGTAATCCAGTACGAAGACGAGAGGGAAAAAAATACATTTAAACTACGTAACTTCCTGTAGAATGGGCGTGGCTTAAGCTGTCAACTAACCGAAGAACAACAAAAACAAACAGACCGCAGGGGGGGGGGGTTCTGCCAAAGGTGAGTTCTGCACTCTCAAAAACGTACCGTGTCTGGGACCAAATAGAGCACGGGCAGTGACCTGTGTCGGTAACTTTGGGGGCCCAGATGGTGAGTTTGTTCCAGCAGTCAAAGAAATGTTTTTACCGATTTGAATTTAGAGCGAACGTGCTGCACGCTTTTTGGAGGCAGGCAGTAGTGTCGTTGGCTCGTGCTGTGCTAAGCTGTTCAAACACACCAGGTTGCACTGTTAAAATCTCCGCTTCCAGTTTATTACCCTTAAGCTAGCGACATCATACAGCTAGGCCTCTGCTTGAGCAGTCAGCCCCCCACCCTACGAAACGACGCTCGTTATCTTACTGTAACACTGTTTCCCCAGACACTGTTTAAAATAGCTTCGCGTATCAGGAGCTGTGTGCAAACACTTTTGACCTTTTTTACGACTCCTTCTGGGTTGACGTAGCATTAATCCATTTCGTTGCATTGTCTGAAAAGCGTTGTCTTTATTGACAGTTTGGTGGCATTGCAGGTTGAACTTCACCGCTGCGAGCAGTAGTGAGCAGCTGGTAATGTTTAACTTTTTTATATTTATATTGCAAAAGCTAACTTCCTGCCCATTGTGTTTGTCAAACTGAGCAAATGGTCCTGAACCTTTGAACCTTTCAAACTAAAAGGTTCCAGAAAAAAGAAACTGATAATAACAGGGGTTTAAAAGTGTGTGTTTACACTGTATAAAACAATGAGATCATGTTAGTCCTGGCATATGTTTATTAGAACTTTTTCATCTCAGTGCACTGGGCTTGGCTGCTCCTCAGTTATACCACGTAAACAGTTGTTTTCTTCTCAAGCACCCAGCTGTCAACTTACATTTCCTTTGTTTGTCACATAAATGCAAGTTTCACCACCTTTGATGTGGCGTCAACTCTGTCTTTCTGTGCAGTTTTTCACATATTCTGGTTATTTTATGGCTGCAACCTTAAAAATAAGTTTTCCCTGATTATGTTTCTCGTCATTTTCTCACAGCAGGGACCCCGGGGCATGTGATCTGATGTGGTGTTGAAAACAATCTTTCCTTTGGTCTCTGCTACATCAGAGGTAAGAATCGGGGGGGAGATCTGTGTAATGAGAAACGATCTATGACAGAAACATCAGACAGAGTCCGGATGAAACGCTCACTCTTTTGACAAACACCACTTCAGGTGGGCTGAGATTAAGATGATCAGACCCCGTTTGTCTGAAACTGATAGGGCTGATCGGGGTTAAAGTGAGGCTGTTGAATGCTAGGTGGACAGGCAAGGTCGAGGATGTATGGTTACCAGTTATCGATCCTGCCTAGAGGGGTTTTTTGTCTATGGATTTTAAAACCAATCCACACATTGAAAAGTCACATTTTCTGTGGATTGGGTTAAACAATCACTCAGCAGATTAATAATTTTACAGCAAAAATGGCAACAGAAATCGTAATCATAGCAGAAAATGGGTTTCATTAGGAACAGGTGGCTTCGCTGACAGCTGTGCACCTGCTCTCCTCAGTGCTGCTATGCCTCTCACGTTTCAGCTGTCTGTGACTTGTAGGTTATTCTGTGATGTTTGTGGGTTATTTTTAGGCCTTTTTTATCTTTTAACATGTGCACAGAAACATTTAAAACATAGACAAGAAGTGTCAGCCAGCAGGAGGAGCAGGACTAAAGTTTGAGGTGGTTAAAGTGGATGTAGTGTTATGTGTTAGATCTACATCGTAGGTACGCCACTATTGTGGCTACATTTCGCCGTGGTGTCAGCCACTTGTAGGCTCTGCAAAGAATGACATGCAATTACAAAGTAGAACTGATATTTTATCCAATATGAGCAGCAATTAGTGATTGATCCATGAACTCATCAGTAAAGTGCTTACTGAGGTGGAACCAATGCTATCGCCCCCTGGTGACCATTTAAAAGACACATGTACCTAATACCTATAGGTCAGTGGTGGGGAACTCCAGGCCTCAAGGGCCGGTGTCCTGCACGTTTTAGATGTGTCCTTGATCCAACACATCTGATTTAAATGGCTAAATTACCTCCTCAATATCTCTTGAAGTTCTCCAGAGGTCTGGTAATGAACTAATCATTGGATTCGGATGTGCTGCCCCAGGGTGATATCTAAAACCTGCAGGACACCACCCCTTGAGTTCCCCACTCCTGCTATAGGTGATAGGAAGGTCAAATGCTTCAGGGAAGCTGCCACTATAGTTCTAATAGTTGTGCTGCTGGAGCTAGTTCACCTGGTTCCACTGTCGTGTTTCTGAAAATGCTGAATCAATTTGTTTTGCATATGTGGGCTTTGAATGACAAATTTGTAGAGGACGCTTTATGCTACTTGAGCTTCTTTCACAAATGCAGTTTCAGGTGTCAGCATAGACCTTTTCAGTAGGTAAATTATTTAATCCACATGGTCACTCTGAGCTGTGTACAAGGAACATTTTCATAGTGCCGAAGAATCTCTTGAGCAGAAATTTATCCCCCAAATTTTTTTCATTTATACAGGACTTTTATTAACAGCTACAAAATCTGCAAGAAAAGCAATCAAAAGAAAAATGAAATACAGAAACAAATTGGGGCGAAAAAAGAAGAATATCTGGAAAAGAAGAAAGTGGCTTTCCTGGCTCACATTAGATTTTGGGAGGTGACCATGAAACTGTGTGTGAGATTAGAACTTCAGAATTAGATCACCACGCCTGCTAACCATATGTTTACCCGTTCTCCTTGTTATCAAGCAAGTGTGTCAGCGTATTATGTGTGTCAGGGTATTATGTAAATAATTTACATGTAATGTGCATGTGTATTGTAGAGAATGCTTAGTGCTGGATTTTGGGGTCTAATGCTTGTTATGGAATTTATATTGGCACGTAAGTTTTGGGAGGAAACATGCTTTTCACTGATATTTTACAGTGTATATCAACAATATCTCCAGATTTATCTGATGAAACACGTTTGGTAACAGCTCTGACCTGTCCTGATGTAACTGTCATGATGTTTCCACAGTTCTTAAATCAAATCACAAACTGCATATCTTAAAAGCCTCTTTTTTTTTTGGTCTCTTGCATGGATACTTGTTCAGGAATTGAACCATGGAGTCCTCTGATGAAGATGAAGTGCGCACCTTTGTTCAAGTCCTCAGTGACAAGTATAACCCTGAGAATTTCCCCTATGGCCAAGGCGTAGGAGTGGTCGTTCTGCCCAGGCCTCCAGGATCCCCTGTCAAAGGTGAGAGATGATAGAGCGAGCTATTTCAGGGCTGTGATTATGCCACGTGAGCAGTGTATCACTTGTGATAAGTTCGGCCCGGCATATCTGTCTTGTTGTTTGGAGCGTTGAGCTCTGAATGAAGGGCTGAACTGACACGAGTTTCCTGCTTGCAGATCGCCTCTTCTTGCCCAGCGCGCTGGTTCTGAGTGACAGTGGAATCAGTAAAGCCGGCGACAGGCAAGACATCGCGGCTTTCTGCGCCCACGTGGTCGAGCTCGACCTGTCCCAGAATCACCTTAATGACTGGGGAGAGGTGGGTGTCTGGGAGTTTTAATTGAACTTTCTAAAGTTTTTCATAAAAGCAGAGCCAGCTGGCTTTTGTTCAAGACAATTTAGTTGGAGTGCTCTCTGTACGCTACCGTGTCTGCACACTAGTACATACTAGGCACAGGCTTATAAAATTAAGCTCTTTGTTTTGATTGTTATTTTGGTGTATTAAAGAATGAGTACAACTCATACAGATTTTTAAAAAATACAAGTTAATCTCACTTTATTGTTAGTAAGGATGTGGGTCTAGGATGTGAAACTCTTTTACATTGTGGGCCACAAACAGCCCACTTTGCTCTTAAGTGGGCTGAACCAGTAAAACTTCTCTTCCTGTTAGTAATAAGAAGTTTAACCACACTGTATTGTTTTGGCATAGTATGAATGGCTGTGGGGGAGGTGTTTATCAGGAGGAAAAGCTGTAAAACATATGAAAATACAGGTGAAAGTCCAAAAATGTATGCCTTCCTTCACATTTTCCAAAACCATTCAGTTGGCCAGTTTGGATTCTGATTGTGCCCCCGGACTTTATGTTTGAAGTTAATTGTTATTTTGTAAGTTAACTGGAAAGCATGTAGATTTTCAAGTTATACACTGAGTCCTTCTAGCCTTCATTCATCCATCCATTCTTTTGTTTTTGCCCCACCACCACCAAAAGAAAGCTCCTGTCATTAAGCCATCACTATGAAACAAAGACCCCGGGCTTAGCATTGAGTATTTTATTTTCCATCTAGAAGCCAAAGGTGCTAGCTCATCCAGACTGAAAGCAAGTCAATGCTACTTATGTGGATTACTTATCAGATTTTTAAAGAGAATGAAGGAAAACGTGAACACGGTACAGAAACATAAAGATGGAGAATATGGATCTTCCTTAGAATTTAAACCGCTGTATCTCATGATACAGCTCCACTGATTCATGTGTACTGGAGTTATCTAGCTAAGCAACAAGCTCTGAAAATAATTGTTTTGAAAAGCTCTGTAACTTGTTTGTACTTTTTCTTTGTTCCATGTCCTGATGCTCATGGTTTTGCCAGATCAGCACCATCGTTTCCAGCATCCCACACCTGGACTTCCTCAATCTGAGCATGAACCCGCTAAGCGGCGTGCAGCTGGAACCGAACATGGCCGAGGTTTTTTCCAGGGTCCGACGGCTGGTCCTCATTAACACACAAGTCAGCTGGGACACTGTTCACACACTCACGCAGCACACACCAGAGTAAGTGACAAAGCATGGAAAAAGTTGATGATGATAGAATTAGCTTTTTTTTCCTCGTATTTTTGTCTAATTGTCTGCATATCCAGAGATTTACGGTGATTTTCACAGTTCTCTGCAGTCCTGTGAAAAACTAAGTACACCACTACTGCTTCCATTGGAGTTATGAGAGTAAGTAGCAGACAGGTGCTAATCGGATACATTTAACTCATCATCAGCAAATGTGAGCACCTCTGTAAAAGCAGATGTTTTGGTAGCTTGCTGCTAAGGGGGTGTGTGAGTAAATTCACCCTTAAAGTCAGACTGAGCAATACTCAGAGAAACTGATAAAAGCCCAAGAGCTACATCTCAGGCTCTACAGCCCTCAATTAGCGTGTTAAATTTGAAAGTTCATGACAGCACAATTTAATTGTTTGGAAGGGTTTCCAGGCTTCTTCACTCTAAATCAAACAAGGCAGAAATGCTTAGGTTTGCTGAAGTTAGCAAAACTACAACAGAATGACTGAAAAAGAAAACAATGAAGATGTTTCAATGACCCAAAGTCCAGACCTCAACCAAGCTGTGTTGGGAGCTGTGTATAAATGAATGCCACAAACCTCAATGTTGTAAAGAAGAGTGTGCCAGGATTTCTCCAGTGATGTGAGAGACGATTAATTCATACAGAAAACCATTACCTCACATAATTGTTGCTAAAGTGGCTGTAAAAGCTACTGAGTCATACTGAATCACTTAGTTTTTCACAGAACTGCATACAGTCCTGTGTAAGCTTTTGTGTGCCACTCTGACCACTCAAGTTGCTCAAAACATTAGCGAGCAGATTAGTGATGCGTTCCTTCATTATCTTGAGCACACAGACATCGTTGTAACCAGCTGTGAGGTCACTGAGGTCTGTTTTTTCAAAACAAGATGATAAAAATTAGCACGAATCAGTGTGTGACGTTCCAGATGGCTTTTACTTCGAAAGACTCAACAGGAATTCCACGAAGTTATGCCCCACCTTGTCTGTGAAGGTTCTCCGTCACCCAGGTCATCGTAGTCTAAGGAGCTTGGAAAGAAAAGCGTCTGGACTTCTTTAAGTTGCTTAAAGACGTTTCACCTCTCATCCGAGAAGCTTCTTCAGTTCTAAGGTCAAATGGTGGAGAGTCCCAGATTTAAGCCCTATGGGAGTGTCCCCCCAAGAGGGACATGGACCCCCTGTTGATCCTCTACCTAATCACATGAGCCAAGGTGTGAAAATGGGTGTGGGTCACAATCAGCCAAGGTTTGAACACACTGTGAAACCTAGCCTCACCCTATCATGTGGTGGCTGTAGCTCAGGTGGTAGAGCGGGTCACCTCACCGGAAGGTCGGTGGTTCGATCCCAGGCTCCTCCAGTCTACATGCCAAGTATCCTTGGGCAAGATACTAACCCCATGTTTGCCTACTGGTGATGGTCAGAGGGCCCGGTGGCGCCAGTGTCCGGCAGCCTCGCCTCTGTCAGTGCGCCTCAGGGCAGCTGTGGCTACAATGTAGCTTGCCATCACCAGTGTGTGAATGTGTGTGTGAATGGGTGAATGACTGATTGTAGTGTAAAGCGCTTTGGGGTCCTTAGGGACTGAGTAAAGCGCTATACAAATGCAGGCCATTTACCATTTACCATTTATGTGATTTCCTGAGGTCATAAGGCCCAGGATGTGAGTGGGCGTTAAGGCGTCTGGGAAGGATCTCAAAACTGGATTATAGATGGCAGACAGTTGGTGTCGTAAGCCACCGCCTCTGTTCAAACATGGTCGTTCACAGTGGACATAGATGGCTTCTTTCACTCCTCTTTCAAACCTTCTTCTCTGTCCAAAATGTGAACATTGGCGTCCTCGAAAGAGTGACCTTTGACCTTTAGATGCAGATGGACAGCTGAGTCTTGTCCCGTCGAGGTGACTCGACGATAACAGCTACCTTATTCTTTTGATCATAATCAGAAGCACCTTACGCATCTTACACAATACACAGATTATACAAAGAATCTTTGATGTCCTCAAAAATACCAATTTCCTTGCACCTCATGTTCCAGGCTGGAGGAGCTCTTCCTGTGTCTGAACGGCTACAACAGTGTGTCAGAATCCCAGACGTCATGCCCGTCGCTACGCCTGCTGCAGATTACAGACAACCAGTTGCAGGACTGGGCAGAAGTGAGGAAGTTAGGGCTGCTGTACCCCAGTCTGTGCACACTGGTGCTGGCCAATAACAGCGTGGACTCTGTGGGAGACACCAAGGAGACACTGGAGCACCTCTTCCCCAACCTGCGTAGCATCAACCTCAACAATTCAGGTCTGAGTTTTAAAAGACTTGTCTTTTCAACTGTCTGTACTCAGTACAAGGTGTGAACAAATAGCCCTATAACTCATTATGTTTATTATTATTGTTATTCAGGTCTTAGTAAATGGATCGACATTGAAAGGCTGAGTTTCTTTCCCAAACTGGTGGAGGTCAAAGCTAAAGGAATCCCTTTATTGCAGTCTTACAGCACCGAGGAGAGACGTAGCCTCCTTTTAGCACAGTAAGTCTGAAGCTGTATGTGCATTTGTTCAGTAACTTCGTCATCGAAATACTCAGTGAGCACTTTTAACACCCGACTGCTGCACATGCCCTCAGGCTGCCCTCTGTAACGGTGCTGAACGGGGGTGCCGTGTCTAATGGTGAGAGAGAGGATGCTGAGAGGTTCTTCATCAGATACTACCAGGACTGTCCAGAGCAGGAGTGTCCCGAGAGGTACAGCATCATCCACACACACATTTTTCACTGCACACATAATCGTAGTGAATGAGTTTACTCGTTGATGATAATAATTCAAAGCTGCGGCCGACCGTGACACTGTAGTAGAAGTGGCCGAGGAATAATACATAGTCTCGAAAAGAAACATATTTAAGCAACGTGTTTTGTTGAAAAAACCATCCAAGACTCGAAGATATTCCGTTTTAAACAATCTTTTTCTTTAGGCTGTTCCCTAGGCGTCATCACCATCTCACCCTATCCCTAGCCATCCTCCTCTGCATGTGCTCCTTCACTGTATCTATGAACTTTATGTGATGTCTTCTTCCTGCTTCCTCCACTCTCTCTTCTCGACACATGCCCATACTATCTGAGCCTCGCCTCTCTAACTTTATCTCCAAACTGCTCAACCTGAGCTGTCCCTCTGACATGCTCGTTTTTAATCTTTTCTATTTTGGTCACTGCCAATGAAAACCTGAGCATCTTCAGCTTGGCCTCCTGTCTTTTTGTCAGTGCCACTGTCTCCAAACCATACATTATAGCAGGTCTCTGTACCATCTTAAATCCCTGTCCGTGTCACTCCCGCTGCTATCCTTCTGTCAAAAATCACACCTGACACTCGCCTCCACCTTACTCCACCCTGACTGCACTTTTTTTCCCACCTCTCTTGTGCACTGTCTTGCTTTGGATGGCTGACACTCACGTTGAGCATGGTTCTGCCAGAGGTTTTTCTCCTATTAAAAGGGAGTTTTTCCTTCCCACTATCGCCAAATTGCTTGCTCGTAGTGGGTCATCTGATTGTTGGGGTTTTTTCTCTGTATTATTGAGAAAGGAAAAAAAAAAAAAAGCACTGGCTTTCAATTAGAAAGCTAAGTGGCATTTATGTTTGCATTATATTCATCTGTGAACACCTGCTAACTCATAATATTAGCAACCACGCTCCATCTCCGTCCTCAGTTTGGGTCCAGCACACTATATGTTGGGGTTTTTTTCTTTTTTTGGGGGGGGGTTGAAAGCCTTCCTCGGGGGGGCTCGCAGGGGTGAAATAATTCACCAACTGCATTCCACTTAACCTCAGCAGAATGTTGGGGAGGGATTTCTGGAGGAAGGTGTAGTCCCTGACTGGGGGAAACTAACCTTTGGGAGACAATGCCACCACTCTCTCCCTGCTCAATGAGTTCTTTGTGCTGGGAATTCTCTGATTGGGAAAACTGATACACCAGGTAGCAGGTTGTTTTTTTTATGTATACACCTACTCTGTCAACCTGAAGCCTTAATTTGAGAAGCTGATTTGTTTTCTGATGTCACATGAAGCTGTCACAGCACTCCCAGCTATAAATTCTTTTATTAAGTGTGGCAGAAAAGCCATCTAAAGACTTCATTTTGTTTGTGTTCAGCTTCATCTCCCTGATTTTATTTTCTTCCATCAAGCGTTGCGTTTGCGGTGTTGGTTTAGCAGGGGTTCGGTGTAAGCCCAGGGTTGGGGATAACCGTGAGTGTGCATGTGCATGCGGGTGTTATCGGGGTGTCAGACACACTCAGTAGGCAGTGAGCGCACAGCTATCCCCTTTCCTTTCGGATGAGGCTGCGGCCTGGCTACCCCAAGAGATCAGAGCTCTGTAGGTGGGTCACAGCCTCTCAAGTGAACACATCTGACACAGCTTGGCTTTGAGTAACTATAAACGTGTTCTCAAACCATAAACTAGACTAACAGAGATGGATACACCCCAACAATTCCTTGAGAAAAAAAAAAAATGGGAAAGGGAAGAAAACGGCACTGGACAGGAAGGATTAGTGGCGAGGGTTAAAAGAGAAACCAGAGAGTCTGCGTATCCGGTGAAGTTAGCAGTTAGTGGGTCTAAACAGAGCCACAGTCTCTGGGAAGGACGTGGGAAATTTTACATTTTAACTTTTTGAGGTGCTCATCTTTTCAAGTAAATAACTGGAGAAATGAGAGAACGAGTCGATTAAATGCCAAAAGAGGAGCTCTCGGCTGGATGGTGTCTCTCAGCTTCACAGTCTTGTGATTTCCTCTGCAGAAATCAAAGAATGCCAAATGACAGTTGGAATGTCGGCTTCTTATCACCCGCAGCATTGTTTGCCCCATTATACCATGCTTACCACCTTAAATGAAGCCTCTTGGTAAATGGCTTCTCTTAGAATGGCACTCTGTGCACTGTGGCCTTAGTGGAGAATTCCCAGGGTGGACTGCAAGTTTGGCCAGAAAATCCCAGGGCCAGGGCAGCGGCTTTGTGGAGGAGTTTTGGGGAGGGAAGTGAAATTGCTTTGATTGGCCCAGCTGTTACAGTAGCTTTGAAAGCACAGGCCTTTTCTCCTGGATTTTATTTAATCGTTCCTGGGGCCTTATCTCGAACACGCATTCCCCTGAGATGGCTGAGAGCTTTCTCACGGCAAGCAAGTGACAGACAACTTGGTGTTTCTCTGCCTCTTAAACACTCATAGCTTGCTTCCATAACCCTGAGTTTAAAGTCTTTTTTAAATCTGAAATATGTCTAATATACTTGCTGTTTCTATTACACGCCTGTACTTCATCTAAGAAGGAAAAAAAAAGGAGGATATATAACCTGTGAGTCTGAAAAGTGAAGCCCTTGTGGAACAGCCTTATACCTGCATTCTTCATAACAGCCAGCAGAGGGCACAAAGAGAAATCTTGTCTTATACAAGTCTATAAGAAGACTGCCCTGCTTTTAACTTGATTTATGACCTCATGAAGCATTTTCATAGTGACTTTATCATCTCTGTCTTTAGTTTTAAGTGTTATTTAATTCAGCTTGTTGTTAAATTTGTAGATTTTGATTCCATTTAGAGTAAATCGATGCTAAAACACGGTGTGATTGTGACTGATACTCTTTTTCCATCAGAGGGCAGGGTGTAGCCGTAGACCAAGCTGGTCTTTGAATGTCAAAATGAAGCCTTTGAATCATTGGTACATGGTGTATGTTACTTACCATAGCAACAATGGGGGGGAAAAAAGGCAAAGAGACACTGCTGTCTACCTTTAAAATGCTATCATGTGTTATCATGATTATTTGAGCACATCTTTCTCCATGTATTCATAGGCAGACATGTCTGACAGACTCATTTTTCAGTTAGTTTTGACAAACATTCAAAAGTTATATGCACATAATGAGCTAGTTAGCAGTTAGCATACCCTGGAAAATCCTCCTTTCTGAAACTTAGGATTGGTGCATTTATAAAATGGACTTAATGTTTTATTCAGAATGACCTGGAATGAGTGGATGAATTCAGCAGGAAAGTGTTTCTAGAGGTCAAGCCTGAGGGCTGTTTTCCCATAGACTTGTATAGTACCAGTCTCTTTGCAGTCATAAATATCACTACCTTCTTGCCATTATAAAAAATGAAAGTTATAGGGTTTTTGACACCTGCACTGTTTAGTCTGTGTAAATCGAATTCTGGTCTTTTTCCCCCTTTGGTGCGGTTTGTTTTTGCGGATTAAACACTGTAACCTAAACGGCTGTATTGAGACCCTTGGGTGTGGATCTGGTTTCAGACCAACTTCAGAGCAGTCAATTTATAGTCTGAACATAATCTGACCTTCATCCAACCCCAAATACTAGATGTGCGTTGCTAGTTTGAGCTAAATACCTCCTCGTAGTCAGCTTTGCCATTCTACGATGCGGCAGAAGACCATAAACGTGCAGAGTGCTCAAACTGTAGCAACTAGCTGTAAAATAAACCAAGGGTTCCAGAAGACAGAATTTCCATTCGTTGCTTCTGCTCTGCAGGCATCTTGGCCAATAAGCAGAATGCCTCCTCTGCCATGGTTTGTGGTGATGCATTTTTGGTTCACTTGGAGTTCTCTCGGTGTAAAAAGAAACCTAGCCATGGGTAAAAGGAACACATTTACAAATTCATCAGCTGATTAAGACTAAAGAAACTACAGGTGTGAAAACACCCTGAGGTTCAGACACTATGTAGTCACCGCCATGTCTGAGAAACACCATACTCTGTGTGGTTGAGTTCAATTGCATGTCTTGTAGGACTTTGTGTGTCTTTGCTTTATACTGCCTCTGAAGTCATTCAGTTGATCTGATAGCAAATAAAAAATAACACGAGCTCTGCTTTGTTGCAGGTACCATATTCTTGTGTCCAAATATGGCCATCTGGCGCCACTGGCTGAGATAGACCTGAGTCCCCGCCTCACCATGGTGGTTGTTCGCTGGGGTGAGAGGGTGGAGACAGTCAGCCTGGGTCTGGAGCAAACCGTGGGTGACCTAAAAAAACACCTTAAGGCCCTGCTGCAGCTGCCCACCAATGGGATCAGGCTCTTCTACATCGACCGAGAGTGTTCATTTGGACCAGAGGAGATGAAGTGTGGCACCCGGGCCCTCCATTCCTACAGCATTCGAGACGGGGACGAGATCCTGGTAGTGCCCAGGGACAAAAGCCGCTGCAGCTCTTCGGGTCCTTGAGTCGGGAGGTTCTCTAGTATTGGATGA
>VOQK01026762.1:32409-44554 GCA_015052645.1 Benitochromis conjunctus
TAAAATTTTTTGGTTTTTTTTTTTTTTGGACAGCTGGAAAAATAGCACAGGGGAGACTTCTGCAGTATAGTCAGTATATGAACAGATTCACTTTTGCTGAAACTGAAAATTAAAAAGCTGGAATTGTGATTTAGGTAGAGGTTTAAGCTGAAAAACTAATTCAAAGACAAGAATAAGCATTAGCAATAGAAATAAACTGTGTAAATAAATGCATTAGTTATTTAAATCAACCAGCAATGGTCATCAGGTAAACAAATGAACCCAACCACAGTGGGACTACAAGCCAGTCAAGCCTATATCTACTATGAGTCCCATTCCTTGAAAAATAGGAAGGGTAGCACCAGAGAGAGGGTCCTGGAATAAAATCTGTACTAAATAAAAAATGGGGATCATAAAGAATGAGATTTTCTTACCAGATTGGTATTGGTAGATTATCCAGTGCTCCAGTTTCCAGCAGGGTGGCGGTGGAAACTGTGCTACTGTTGGCCAAAGACAAAGAAAAAAGATTTGTGGATATAATGACGGAGGACATGCAGAAGGTTGTTTTGACAGAGTGGGGTGCTAGGGATAAGGAGAGATGGAGGCAGATGATCCACTATGAAGACTCCTAAAAAGGAGCAGCCAAAAGAGGAAGAAGAATAAGTCATAGTGTCAACAAACGGGTTGTTAAAAGAGGTTGTATGTGGCTAACAGTTGAAACTGTTAGGAAAATTAATACGTTAATTGGGAAATGATTGGGAAATGATTGCATTAGCAGTTAAAAATGTTAGCTAACATTAGGAATGAATTCTGCAAGTTAAAGAAACAAAGTAGAAGTACTTTACCCAAAGGAATACTAGCTAGCTAAAATAAACTGGAAGTTGTTAGCTAAAAGAATAAAAAGGCCTCCATTATCTTCTGAAAGATAGAGAAAGCTTTTTTTTAGGATATTATATTAACACTTATAGAACAATTAAATTGTTGAAGAATTCTTTAAAGTCAACAGGGGAATCAAAAAAACTTAACACCCTCTTACTATCTGTGCACAGAGGTTTTCTAGAAATTCTGATGCTATTTTGTGGGGAGCTGATTGGTCACCAGGCAGTGATTTCATATCTTCTGATCTTTAATCTCAAACATAATCTGCCCCCAGAGCAGGTTATGTCTTCAACTTTAGTCACCAAATCTTGCTTCATATACATCTCTGCTGTCTGTGTTGTTCAAAAATCTTAGCTTATTGGTTTTCTAAACGCGGAAAAATTTATCTAACTTTAGCATCTATTGGCACTATAGTTTTTTTTAACTGTAATCCTAAAAAGACAATTGAATATAAACGAGAAAGGTTCCAGTGGTAAAGACATCCATACTCAAAAAATACAATGATCACAACTGCAAATACTGAATTTGGTTTCAATGGAAAAACTGAAAAACTTCACAAGATTTTTTTTTTTTTTTAATAAATGGATCTGACTTACTAAGAATTCAATTTAAAACAAAAAATGTCTGACAGCTTTATGAAGCACAAAGCATCTGAACTTGTAACAAACGTATAACAAATGACTTAATCGTGAAACTGTGACTGTTTGTCACAATTGTAGAAAAGTCGTTTATAATTTACCGTTATGTCAAGAATAAATGATAGAAAAATTGACAAAGCTGCTGTTGTGTCACATTAATAAACAAGAGAGCAGCTCTCTTGCTTTGGCGGTGTATTCGTTGGACGCTATGAAACTGCAGAAATTTAATAAACTCAAACAGCCGGAAGTGAAAAACACAACTATGTTTGCAGTCCACAATCAGACTCAGTCATTAGAGAGCCTCATTAAAAGAAAAAACATGTTTGTGCTTAACAAGGCTGATGTTAAGACTTAAAAATGATCTCAGCATGTCATTTTTGGTTTGTTTTTAATCACCTATAATTGGTTTGAGGCAATATGAGTGTGTGACCGTAAAAGCATGTCTCAAATATTAGGAGCCTGAAAGCTGCCACATTTATTAAACTAACGAGTTCACATAAATGCATGTTGGAACATGAAAGGTTTTTTAATGAAGGCCTTATTGAGTCCATCTGACAAGTCATTGGCTGTAAGTCAAATGAAAATGAAGCTAGGAACCACCTGAATACATTTCACCTTTTTATTCTGCAGGTGAATGGTGAACTAGTGTCGCTGCCATACGTCCATCCAATGGAGACAATGATGATCTACAGAGCGCCGGGCAATGCAACAGTGGTGGAGTCCCGCGGTCTGCTTCGTGTCCACTACACACATCAGGGATTCATCAATATCTCCCTTTCAACCCTCTTCTACAATGTTACTTGTGGTCTTTGTGGTGTTTTCAATAGCAATGCAACCGATGACCTTCGCTTACCCAATGGACGCCAGGCAGAGTCTATCGAACTGTTCACAGAGGGCTGGCGGTCCATTGCTGATGATCTTACCTGCAACGGTGACTGCGATGACCTGTATCGCATGTGCACAGATTTACGTCTTTATCAGAGCCCTTGGATGTGCGGCAATATCAACGACCCCGGGAATAGTTCCTTTCTTGCGTGTCATGCAGTGGTTAACCCCTCGCCATTCTTCAGGAACTGTTTGTATAACATGTGCGTGAGGCAAGGGAACCGCTCAGCCCTGTGTTCTTCACTGCAGGCTTACGCCACCGCCTGTCAGGATGCTCAAGTAGGATTTGCTTCATGGAGGAGCGCCACCAACTGTCGTGAGTAACCGTTTTGGTTATTACATCTATATAAAAGATGGACCATTACGTCAACCATTGGCTAGTGAAGGCAGGTTGTCAGGTCTCAAACTGAACATTTTCTCTGGCGAGTTTGTTTTGAAACAAACAAACAGCCGGAAACTACTGTAAAACCAAGGCCTCCCTTAAATTATACTCTACATCATCTTCCTTTTTTAGACTAGCAGGGACCATAAACTGAGTCCAGATGACTTCATAGCAGCAGCTGAGGCCATAAACGTATATGAAACTGATTGCTTAAGCCACACATGAAGGGCACTGAAGGACATTTTTCTATAGATTTTCACACAACTGGATTTGTTGTTGAATTCAGAGGAGTCACCTCTTGCTGGTCATTAGGAAGATCAGCAAGTTGTCTATCATCAAACTCTTCTCTGTAGATCCAAAACAGAGATGAGTAGCTGGACTAACTCTAGTAATTAAGTAATTAAAGTTTATTTATAAATCATTTTCACAGACAAGCAGTCAAAAGATGTAATAAAAAAAAAAAAAACTGGGATGAAGCATAGTAAAATATAATAGAAAAGCAGTAGTAATATAAAATCAAGTTAAGATCACTTTTTTTAAAAAGTCCACAGAGTCAGCTAATTGCAGTTGGACTGGGAGACTGTTTCAAAGTCTTGGTGTCACAGATTGCAAGGCTCTGTTCTCCCTAGTTTTTAATCTTTCATTAGGAACAACCAAGAAATTCTGAGTTTATAAAAAGCTGGTATAAATAACCTGCAGTGTGTCCAAACTACTTACCCCCAGACAAACATAAATGAATCCTAAATTCTTCTAGGACTGCCAAAACACTTCAAGAAATATGCGTTACTAGTTAGCGACCAAGCTTTTTCTTATTAACGCATTCATTTTCTTCTGTTTATCCCTGAAGACTATCTCATCTGCTATAGGACAAGGAGCAGGTTATACCCTGGACAGGTCACCAGTCCTTCGCAGGGCTGAGAGATGCAGACAACTACGCACACTCACTTTGACACCTATGGTCAATTTACAATCACCAATTAACCCAAGGTGCATGTGTTTGTGAGAGAAAGCGAGAGTCCCTGGAGAGAAACCATCCAGGTACAGGGGGAACATGCCCCAAGCTGGATTAGAAACCAGGACCCTCTCTTGCTGTGAAATGACAGTGCTAACCACTGTGCCACCCATTTGTTGTAAAAAAAAAAAATAAAAAAAAAATGAATTAAAACAATTAAATTCATATTTTTTTAACAACAAAAACTGATCATGACTTTAAAAATGTAGAGAAAAAGACTAAAAACCAAAAGTAGACCAAGTAAAAACAGTCTTGTTGATGGGCACATCCAAGATGCATTGCTGTTGTAACTTTGTTTAGAAGTTACTGTCGTCAGAGTTATCAGAGCACAGCAATGTGTAATTTGTCTTAGCTATTAATTCTCTCTCATTTTCATGTTCCCTTAGAAACACATTTGACCCTCCTGTTTATTGTTTGCTATTTTTGACTTTTACCATCAGCGTTGTGTTCCAATAATAATAATGCCACTTGGTATTTTCACATATTCTGCACGAGAATTCGAAAAAGTAGACTGTCTCAAGAGGTTAATGTCATCTCATGCCAATATAGGCCCAGCAGATGGGCTGCCTAGAATATTAAAAAGAAACCCAACCAACCAGATGGCCTCCAAAAGCACTTGGAGACAGTGGGAAGGAAAAACTCAGTAACTGCCATAACTGGTTGGGGTGAGGGGAGGGAGACAGGATAACAGACACGAGAGCCAGAGATTAATAATAACTAATGATTAAATGCACAGTGATGTATACTGTAAACACAAAGAGAGCGAAAAGAGGTGTGTGAAGAAGAAACACTCAGTGCATCATGGGAAGTGCCTATGAGCTGAGGTCTATTGCAGTATAACTAAGGGAGGGTACAGGGTCACCTGATCCAGCTCAAACTATAAGTTTTCTTTAAAAAATCCCAACAATAACTTAATATTTAAATATTTAATTTCCTCTGCAGCAATGGTATCGTCTCACTTATTTGGAGCTGTTGTACAACTGGAACCAGTTACAGTCATTTTGTTTCAGCACTTACTGATTATTGTGACGCCTGTAACTGCTGTGAATTGTAGGTTCTGCTCTACCGTACAAAAATATCTACCTCTGTGATACTCCACCAACATCGCTCAGCATCAGCTTGGATTCACAGGTTACAACCCTCAATTTAGCACCTTTGTTTAACTGGCACCCAGTCCAGTGTGTATGCAGCCCCGCCTCCAAAGTCAGCTGTGATTGGCTCCACATGTATGAATGGTTATGATGGAGGACTCAGCATATGGATTTAAGTAGTTTGCTGCCTTTGCTAGTCTTAGTTTGATCTGATACACGGTGTGTTTTGTACTACACATAAAGAGGATAACATAAAAACACATGTAAGGTATTTGATTGAACGCTGGCTTCAGTCTTGCTCTCTCTGACCTCTCTCTTCTGTCTCAGCTCTTCCCTGTCCAGAGAACAGTCACTTTGATGAGTGCACCAACGCCTGCCCTCTGACCTGTGCCAACTTGGACGAACCCGAAGAGCCGTGCCCCCTGCCTTGTCAGGAGGGGTGTCAGTGCGAAGACGGCTTCGCGCTGCGGGACGGCCTGTGCGTGGCGCGCAGTGATTGTGGCTGCATCTACCACAGGCGCCAGCTGGCCACCAATCAGACTTTCTGGACAGACTGGGAGTGCCAGGAGCGCTGCTACTGCAATGGCTCTGACAACACCGTATACTGTCAGCTCGCGCCGTGTCACCCTGAGGAGTACTGCCAGGAGAATGACGGCCTGTATTTCTGCCAGCCGCGCTCTGAGGCCCTGTGTGTGGCAGCTGGCTATGGACATTTTTTGCCATTTGGCGGAGTGCCGTTCGAACTGCAGAGCTCTTGCAGTCTCAGGATGGTCACCACCAGATGTGGGAGGGGGAACACGGCACATGTACCCATCACCAGAACTTTTCCTCCATTTAAACTGGCGGTTCGTAACGAGGACAGAGACACAAGCCAGGCAATTTGGGTGAGGGGCTTTGTGCTGGAGGTTTACGAGTATGAAATCGAAGCATCTCGAAGCTACAGAAACACTGTCACGGTAAGCACAAGTTGATATATGAGAATGGCTGTGGAATGAGGAAAGCTTCAACAAACCTTTTTATTTTTTTGCACGCCCTGTGAAGGTCGAAGTTATTGCATTTGGGAGGACATGTTTCTAATCAAGCCGATAGAATAACCAGGCAGAGGGTGAATTCCTCTTTGATTGGCTTAAGGTGGATCTAATTTCAATGGGCATCTTTTATCAGGCTGGATTTGGCTCAGACGAAACCCCGACCCTGAGCGACATTTGGACCAGGTTCACAAACCGACTAAAAGATCTGAGGAGCAACAGCAATGACACATCCACCCACACACTCGCTCACACACTTTTCTTTCTTTCTTTAATTTTCTCTGCTTCGCTCTCGCTCTGACAATTAGACTGAGAGGAATTCACAGAGACTTTTTCAGTCAGTCTTAATAGTAACTATTCACCACCTGGGCTTCCCCACATACTTTGGAAAATATACAAGTCAGTTAGATTAGAGACTTGAATTTCTATTTCTAGAAGTTGCTCCTGTAGGAATGAGTTTATGTTAGTTGGGTATCTTATAATAAATGTGTAACCAGTTTCACATGATTTCTTCCTTTACTCAGGTGAATAAGGAGCGACTGTACCTTCCCCTGAAGCTGGGCCCAGGAAAGGTCAATATCTTCACCTTTGGCATGCACCTCATTTTGGAGACAGACTTTGGCCTGAAGGTGGCCTTTGACTGGAACACTCTCCTCCTCTTGACTTTACCCCGCGACCTTTACAACACCACCTGTGGCCTCTGCCAGGGCGTGCCTCTATCCCCACCTACCCTTTCCACCACCGACTGGGGCATGGCCTGGGCAGAGAGGGACACTTTCTGCCAGGTGGGCTGTGGAGACTCCTGCCCACGCTGTGGCGTTGTAGAGAAAAGCTCCCAAAACGACACCCCTCTCATGGTGGCTGATGCCAACATAAACGCTGGGAGCGACGATGACGCAAACGGAATCAGCACGGGCATACGTTTCCACGTCGGGGACGGGCTCTATGTGTTTGTGGAGCCCGAGGCAGTGAGGCTGTGTGGGTTACTTGTTGATCGGGGAGGTGTATTTGCACGTTGTCACAGCAAGGTGGCGCCAGCGTTCTTTTATCAAAGCTGTCTCCAGGACACCTGCTTGGATCAGGGAGCTCAGGATACAATCTGTAACTGGCTGCAGATCTATGCCAGCACCTGTCAAACACAGGGGGTGCATGTCACCGACTGGAGGAGCGACACACCGTGTGGTGAGTAGATGTTTTTGTAGCGTTCTTCCCATCGCATTACACAAGATGTATTCACCTTCTTTAAGTCACAGGAACCTTTTTAAGTTTCAGTTATGTGTGCACCATTACTAGAGAGAATCTAATTAAAGTAAATTAAGGCCAGTTTAAGTGAATAATATTTACATGGACACAGAAACCAGTGCTCTATGAGCAGCACTTGGAGACAGTGGGAATAAAAAAATCACTTCTAACAGGAAGAAATCTCCAACAGACCCAAACTCAGGGAGAGGCAGCCATACTGATTCTCTGGTTCCAATGAAGAGAGACCGAAGAGAGAAAGAAAATGTAATAATAGCATATGAATGTGTGAGGGCTGTAAGCTGGGAAGTAGAGTTGAAGTGCATCGTGGGAAGTCCTCCAGCCAGCCTGAGTCTGAGAATCTGGGAACCCACAGGCTAGTCTGCTGACTTAGCTGGTATAACCAGCAGATAAAATCCAAATAAAAAAGGCAAACCTTTGTCAGCAGATAATAGTTATTTGATGCATTTCAGCATGTACCATCCCGGTTTTGCTCCCCACATGGATTGTCTGGACACCGGAAAACTTGTAGCACCAAAACCTCTTTTTCTTGCCTGCAGAGGAAGTAAGGAATGGTTTACACTCACCTGATCCAGTCCTAACTATTAATGTTTCTGCTCCATGAATCCAGACTGAGAGGTGGTTCCCACAAGAGAGAAGCCTGGTAGCTGAAACGTCAGCCTCCAGTCTGACTTTTAGTATTTCTAGTAAAAACAGACTGTGTGCTGTGAAGAAGCCACAGGCCTGAGTGTCATCATTAATGTCTGTTTTAATCAAAGAAAGTAGCTCATGTGAAAACTATCAGAGCGATATGTAGGTAATTACCAGAAACGCAACACAAACCCAAATTATGCAGGTTTAAGATAAAATGAAGAACAGCATTCATTAAAATCACAAATTGTAATTTTTAGGTTGTATTTGTATATTAATTCTATAAGGAAATGAGCTACAACATGGTAATTAGTGCATTTAAAACAGCTTTTATATGGAATTGTTTCTTACTTTGGATGTTGAACCTGAGCAGGGATAACCAGGTCCACCTCAATTCTCTTACACTCCAAAATAATAAATAATATAATAACATAGATAAAAATATATTTCACCCAAAGTGCCAAACAGCTGCTTCACATCCACATGAGCTGTTGACATGGCCAGCTGTTTCTTACCCCTAAACACTAAAGACTTATTAACACCACAAACATTTTTAGAGTGGAGTTAGTGCCACTGTTAGCTAATATCTTTGCCAACCTGCCTGCTCCCAGTCCAGAGCTGTCCACCTAACAGCCATTACTCCAGTTGCATGTCAGTTTGCCCGCCCCAGTGTGCCCCCGCCCGTGGCCAGAGGGACTGCAGCCAGGACTGCGTGGAGGGCTGCCAGTGCGACCAGGGCTACGTGCTCAACGGCAAGAGCTGCATCCTTCCTCAGAACTGTGGCTGCTATACTGATGGCAAGTACTATGAGGTCAGTCTCCTAACAAGCTCCACATGCGTGAATAATTATGAATGTTTAAACATCTGGGTTATTTTGTGCAGTAATAATATAGATAGTATATAGAAAACAATAAACTAGACCGTTCTGGATCTATCAATAAAAGCAATCATTTAGGGATAAGCTCTTAAAGCCCAAAATAAGTTGGAAGTTGCATGTAACCTTTATGAAATGGTTAAAACACTATCTGCAAATAGAAAATCTTAAGAGTTTTTCTTTATTTTAGCCCAAACAGCTGTTTTGGAACAGCGACTGCACCAAACGCTGCCAGTGCATCGGACGAAACCTAATCCAGTGCAATCCAAGGCGGTGCAAGGCAGAGGAGGAGTGCACCCTCCGGTACGGGGTGCGGGGCTGCTTTGCCCGCCGCTCCCAGCACTGCGTGGCGTCAGGCGGCGGAGTCTTCAGGACGTTCGATGGGGCGTCGCTGCGACTGCCGGCCTCGTGCTCCTTCGTCCTGTCCACGAACTGTCACAAGCTGCCCGACCTCTCTTTCCAGCTCATTGCCAACTTTGATAAATGGAGCACGCCCAACCTCACCACCATCTCACATGTCTACCTGTATATAAATGAGGAGAATATACTCATCTCTGGCAGCACTGTCAAGGTAAGAGTTTAGGTGAAGTAAAGCAGAAGATCAGCATTAGGAGAAAATACAAAATCAGCTTTGAGAATATATTTGGTGTTGCTCGGCCACATTCTGTGTAGCTGTGTAAATCTGAGACTTTGACACATGCACGTTTATCCCAGGATTACTTGAATCATGTTTTTCAGGTGGATAACCTCGTTGGACTGCCTTATTGCTAAATCAATCACACTTGCACAGTCAAATATAATAGCGCTGCATATATCTCTGTAGACTACATTTGCAGTGAGTATACTTCCTAAAAAAAAATCCTCCCTGAATGACCAGCATAAAATAACAATTTACTTTTCTCAGGTTGGCTGCTGTTGTCATGTGTGCAGTGCAAACTGCACAGATAAATGAAATCACGCTTTCTCTTCTCAAATGTAGCAAGATGTTTGAGTGAAACAATATTGAAAATAAGTTGTATTGGAAAAGAGTATAGTGGATATATTCTGCAAAGGATGTGAAATGTGCCAGGTGGGAGAAAAAGAGGGAAGTGAAGCTTTGTGGATGCAGTGAAGGAGGACATACAGAGGGTTGGTGTGACAGTGGAGGATGCGAGGGATGGAGCTGTGAGACGATCAGCTGTGCCGACTCCTTAAAGGGAGTAGCCGAAAAGAAGAAGAAGATCATTTACTTTAGTTTTTAGTAAACATCGTCTGTAGCTTAGTGTAGCGTAGTGCTCAGGGTTGTTGGTTGTTGCTAGGCAGCCAGGCACCGAGGAAAAGATAACCAGTTTTTGCAACTTTGCTGTAAGAAAACTACTTTCAGCTACTTGCTTGTTCATAAGCAGTCGCCACAGATCCAAAGGGGATTTGTTTATCTTTCCAGGATCGAACTGGGGATCGTTCACTTGTTAGTTGGTTTAAGTTTGAGTTTGTTTTACTTTTTTCCATATTTGACATTAATGTCTCAATCTTTCCTTTTATTTATCAGTATCATGATGAGAGAGGATGATTTTATTCTTTAAAGAATTATCACCTATTACCAGTATTTCTGTATCATTACGTAACATTAAATATATAAAAACATGGGATGCCAATTTATCCAAACTGGTGTTTCAGCCAGTTAAATGTGTTATTTTATGTTTTGGGTTTTTTTTCTTCTTTGCGGTCACACTTACAGAGCAAACTCTCCCACCCTTTCTGTGCACCTTTTGGTGTGTACCTGACCAAATCAGCATGCCTAGATTGCCTTCTGTCATGGTTTGCTGTGTGGCAGGCAGGATGTGGACCCAAGCGCAGGACTCAAACACAAAAAGTTAACTCAAAGAGGCAGCTTTATCGCTGAAGCAAAAACAATCCAAACACAAGAGCGCAAACTAGAACGCTGGAAACTAGAGACATGGCACTAAACTGGGAGTCCAGCACAGCTGCGAGTAATCAAACATAACAAGACAAGGGAAAGCAAAACTAGATACTCTGCACACAGGACTGGGACTATCAGAATAAAACAGGAAACATGAGACAATTCACAAAGACAGACTGAATGAATATGACACATGGAACACAGGGAAGACACAGTAACTTAAACTAGAAGCAAGAACAACAAATATAACATGAAGAGAACTAAAACCATGAATAACAAAAGATTAAGAAATATAAATTAAACATAAAACACTGGGTAACACCCAGAACTATCACACCTTCATTGCCAAGAAAAAGACCCACCCTGCGACCAAAAACCGAAAAATATGATTATGGGATAATTGTACATGTCGAAACATAGTCAAAGAAAGTCATAACAGGTTATTAACCTTTACACAGAAATATGCACCCATCAACTTTCTCACATTAGTGACAATAAAGTGACTAAAACCATCACACTATGAAATGGACACTCTATACACCAAGGTTCTTTTTCTCTGCTTTTGATTTCTACTTTTCATTTGCACCACTGTTTCCTCCTCGTTTAATCCTGCTTTAATAGAAAAATTGCCTCAATCAGGAGATTTTTCCTTTTTGCTTATGTGATCAAGTTACTTTGTGCTGGTCATATGGCTGCAGTCAAAGGCGCTTTTATCAACCTGAACAAACAGACTGGATTCAGGTCTCTCTTTCTTTCCCGAATACTTGAAAAAGTTCCTGCAGCCCAATTTACCAATTACCTTGGCACTAATAGCCTATTATATCTCCTCCAGCTCTGGGCTGAGGCCATGTCAGTCAGCTGTAAGTGCAGTCACAGAGGTAGCTAATGACTGATTGCCTTAAACTGCAGCTCCTGGTGAGTCTTAATCCTGCCTCAACTGAGTGCGCCAACATTAACATTCATTAATTTTATCAACTGCCTTAAGAAGCATGTTGGCGTTACTTCTAATGCCATGAAGAGGCTCAGATTGTCACAATCTTTGCTTCTGACAGTCTCTGTTCTTATTTGTTTTATCCAATCAGCCAATCTTTGTATAAGAATGAAATCGGCTTATACCAATAACAGCCACATTGTGTTTCCCACCCATAGGTGGTCCTTTTTAAGCTTAAATGTCAGTAACATAGCAATGTATTTATGTTAATGTAACATATATAACTACAAAAACAAGATTAATGTGCATCTTTGATTGGCTTGCAGAGGTTTTAAAACGCTGCCACACGGTGTTACTCCTACTCATGCTATTATATACTGACTCAGTTTCACACATGCAGCCATAAACTACAGGAAACAAAGTTTTCTCAAACTACCTGGGCTATAACTTATAACTTCTTACTCAGATATTCTATCTTGAGGTTGGCGAGCCCCCATACTTAAAAAAACAAACAAAACATGCTTAACATGAGCTGTTAGATGTAAAGCTAATATTATATAAATGATTTAGAAATCATGAAATAAATGCAATACTTGCATTTGGCTTCTTAGAGATGCTGCCTTTGGGACATAATGGATATCAGTTAGTGTTTACAA
>VOQK01026763.1:9347-30362 GCA_015052645.1 Benitochromis conjunctus
TTAAAACATTAAGTCAGGAGTAGATTGAATGCTATCATATGGAGAATAGGTTCGAGGTGTGTTACAGTAGCTGACCACGACACTGTGGCCTGTTGAAACTAAAGCAAGGATCAAGCATGCTGACAAAAAATAATGGACACGCAGCTACTGTCTTACTTTCAGTTGTAAACGGTGCAGCTGATCATAGTTGAGTTTGCTCCTCCAAAGAGACGTCTGTCTGAGCATGCCCGTGCACCGAGGGGGAAACATGTTGTCAATTCAAATGTCAATGTAGGCGCTCTCACCGGACAGCTGCTGATCAAAGGTGTAAAGCAGGACAGCATCTGGATTAGAGCAGTTTTACTAAGAGTTCAATAAAATGGAGTAAATGTGATGGCAGAGAGAACGACTGGATCAGCCATGTGGAATCTCTAGCTTGGCAATAAGACAGGATAACAGCAAGAAAACTACCCTCATTAGTGGACACTTGCACCCTGTTTTAATGTCCATGCTCTTGTGTTTTCTTCTTGCCTCAGGGAGCGTGTGCTGCCGCTTCAGGTCCTGCTCCCGGCACCATCAGGGCTCCCACCCCCTCCACCTCAGCAGCAGCTAAGCAGCGGACCTGCCTGTTCAGGTCTGATATCTGTGCTCGGTTTTCAACAGTGAAACATTATTTTGTGTCTGTGTCCTCAGTATCTCTAAAACTGAATGCAGAACAATGAGTTGTGCTCTATTTCAATGAGTGCATTTTCGAAAAAGGTCAATATTGTGTCTCGGTGCATGCTCAATCATGCAGGTAAGTAAATCCCAAAAAAGGAAGCTGAGAGGTCCTCCCAGAGCAGAGCTTTTTTGGTTTCAATATTGTGTGTTTGCAGCTTCTTAAATGTTCAGGCTAACTTTCTTTGTATTATGTCAGAAAAAGTTTGAACTTTTATTCAGACGCTAGACAAAATGAGACATCTGAAGATGGCAGCTGTAACGGTCCCTCCTCCCTCATATCTAACAGAGCAAAAGATCCATTGAGCAAATGAGGATAACAGAGGATCGAGTTATCGATGCTTTGTGGTTGTATTCTAATGTCAACTCAGTCATGTCTGATTGTTTGGCAGAGTGGAGGAGGATGAAGAGGAGGAGGAAGAGCAGGACCCGTCTCCCCTACCGACTCAGGTGATCCTGCGGCGGAAGCCCCCCTCTATCACCAACCGCCTTACATCCAGGAAGAGCGCCCCAGTGCTCAACCAGATCTTTGAAGAGGAGGGAGAGTCCGATGATGACTTTGACATGGACGAGGGCCTGCCCCCCAAACTCAGCCGTCTCAAAATGAACATGGCCGGGAACGCTGGCACTCTGAGCTCGTCGTCGTCCCCGGGATCCACGCAGAAGCGCTATCACCGGCGCAAGAGTCAGGGAAGGGGGTCGTCATGCTCGAGCTCTGAGACGAGCGACGACGACTCCGAGAGCCACCGGAGGCGCCTGGATAAAGACTCGGGCTTCAGCTATGGCTGGAACAGGAGGGACAGCAGCGAGGGGCCCCCTGGCAGCGAGGGGGGGAACGGTGGAGGCAGCAGCTCAGGGCAGGGGAAGCCCCCAACAGAGGGAGGAGGCTCCTCTGGCCCAGACAGGGGGAGTCCTGGAGCGGGAGGTAACGGAGGAGGACAGAGTGGCAGTGGAGGAGGCGGGAGTGGAGGAGGAGGAGGGGGTAATAAAGGACAAGACAGCCCTTCCAGTTGTTGTAACAACAGTAGCACTACTAACCCGTCCCTCGGCTCTCAGCCCCGGGCCTCCCGCACTGCCAGCCGCAGCGCTGAGCTGGTGGAGAGTCTCAAGCTGATGAGCTTGTGCCTCAGCTCACAGCTGCAGCACCACCACACTGGGAGGGGTGGTCGAGGGGGAGGGCGTGGGGGCAAATTCATCATAGACCCCCGTAGCCTCTCAGGAGGGAGTGTGAAAATCCAGGAGAAATCCACCTGGAGGATGTGCATCGGGTCCACCGGGAGCCTGGACACCATCACCCTCCCTACCACCACTATCACCGGCCTGCCTCGCACCCATGCCACTCAACACCACCACAACCGCAAAACGGCGCCGCACAGCGGCCCGGGTGGCAGGAACACTCACAGCAACCTGAGCACCCTGAAGAACAGCGTGATTCAACTACCTCTGTGCGAGAAGACCATCTCTGTCAACATCCAGCGAGGTGGGGGCTCCAGGGATGGCCTGCTCTGTACCTCAGCTCCAGCCAGCTGCTGCCAGGTCATCTGAAACTCGCTGACACCCTGTGGACCATGACCCACCCACACCAAGTTTTCTCAGTCACTCTTCCCCTCCTGCTTCAGGTAGTTTCTTTGAACACTACTCTGCTTTTGAACCTTCCTGTCTAGAGTTTGCTGTAGCAGGTAGCTGAGCTCGCACAACCACCTGCCTCTCAGCTCGCCACCTCTCCTGTCACTTTGTGTTGCGTGCCCTGCTCCCTACCAGTTGTTGGTGGTTATAAATGTCTATTAGTGTTTTTATGTTTTTCATTATATTCTTGTTTTATGTGTCCTGACTGCACTTTGACATTCTAAATGATTTGTGTTAGAGCATTTAAAATAAGGAGGCTCGCATTGAAAGTGGACCTGTTCTGCTCATTCTTAGATTCACTGTTTAAAATAATCCTTGCTTATCCTTTTTAATTTGACTGACTTCATACTCGGCCTGTTAGTTCACCCTCCGTCTGAAACGTACTGTTTCATGTAACAGCGCCTTTATGAGAAAAGCAGGAAAGACAGAATAGGTCCACTTAAAGAGCAGAGCATCAGGGCCACTGTGAAAAGCATTTTGAGAAGTATTTATTGGAGTGTAAATTAAAAAAAGAAAAGAAAAATACCACGAGGTAAAATTGTAATTTTACAAACCTGTAAATATAAAAGTTGTAACTGTATGAGAAAGTTGGGAAGAAAAAGTGATTGTACTCTGAGATAAAGTTTACATTTTGTAGGAGAAGGTCATTATTATAATTATTATAGTCCTGTGGGCTTCACTGAAAACATATGACAAAATCTTTCACTTTGTCAACCACAGAATGAAAGATGTTTGCTATGGACAAAAGTTGAATTAACATTTCTGTAACTTTTTTGGCTCTCCTTCCAAACTATTTCTAACAAAAATCGACAATAATATCAGAAAATAGGTGATAATAGACATCAGCTGGAGCTGGATCAGAAGTAATACCAACAGATGGGTAAATGGAAAACAGGATTTCATTTAAACAATGAAAGAACCTAATTACAGTCAGCATGCAGCAAATGTGCAGGTGCTAAAAAAAACCTTGTATTTGGTTCACCCACTGTGACGAGAAGACGTCTTAAATAATTCACTGCTTGTGTGCAGTTTAGTTTAGTCAGGAAGTGGCGTTGCAGCTTTCAGGAAGATGTTCCTGGAAAACGTACTGACTACAGTAACAGTGTGGTTTATATTACCACTTTCATGGGACCAGCTCAGTCAGAATGATTGATTCAAACTCATCAAAGCAAAACAATTAACAGGTTTACTGAATATAGTAGAAAATTTCTGATGTTTAGGTAGAGTCCATCTCTTGAGTCCAGCGCCTCATTTTTCATGGGGTCTGAAAGTAGCACAGCGCATGCCTGTGGGTGTGAAATAATTCATCAATGATGGCAGATTTCCAGATTTGATTGATTTTCAGATATTTGTGTTAGCAATGCCGCTAACAGCTGATTCATAAAAGCAATTTAATTCAAGGGTGGAGCCATTGAGCTCACATTCACAAGACTGAGACAAACAAAACACAATGTTGCCATGTGAGCAGCAGATTAGATAAAGTCAGCAGCCCCCCTGATGTGAATGTGAGACGACATCAGAGCAAAGTGTTTAACACAGTTGTCAGTACTAATTCTTTTAAAGAGCTGAAATATATATTTTGTTCTTATTAAAATTAAATTATTATGGCCTTTTTAAAGAGTAACTTATTTCTTTCTCCTTTTACCTTGTAAAATAATTAATTTCTTCTTGAAATGGCAATTTTTGACTTGATGGGGTTTTTCAGTTGTAATGTTTCGACCCGTTTCCTTGTACAATTAGAACTTTAGCCTCATAACTTTTTGACGGCTTCTCATCAAATCAAAGCTTCTTTCTCAAAATGTCAGTGGTCCAAACACTCTGGGTGTAAAAGTCAAAATAACAAGCACTTGTAGTTGCAGCGTGGTGCTGTAGCGGGCAGCTGGCAGAGGAGAGGGGCGGGGACACCTGCTGATTCGTACAAATCAGCCTCAGACTTCTCCCGCCATTACCTCGAACCTTCGCTCCCCTCTAAACGTTAGCTGCCGCTGACATCACTGATGATGAATAGAAAAACATAAAGTGCATGTCATTCGTTTGAGTCGGTTCAGCGTATCTGACCTCCTCTGTCCATGGAGGGAAGAGGACATGGTGACCTTTCACTCCACTCTGGGCTCTGTATTGCACTCAGACAATCTGTTTTCTTTTTTTAAGAACCATGTATCCTCTGCTGAACTGAGCTCGGTGCAAACTGTTGGTCATAACCCTTTAAATCTGTACCAGTGTCTCTTTACAGAGGCGGCACGCTTTCAGCTTTTAAATAACACAGACACACACAGAAGCTGGTGGAAGAAGTGTGTGTGTGTGTGTGTGTGTGTGTGTGTGTGTGTGTGTGAGGGCAGCATTGCATTGATACTGTAGCAAGATGAACAAACAGGTTTGGAAGAGTTACTGCTGACCACACATTTAGAAATGGTGTTCTTATTTTTTTATTCACATGATTTTGTGTTGTTTATTGATGGAACATGTTGCGTTCGGCTGCCATTAACCCGACTGCTGCTGCCAGAGACAGACAGCTGCTTAACCCTGAAGAACGATCACAGTTTCTGCAGCAGCTCCTCCTAAAATGTGCAGCGATGTTCATCTCAGTAACACACACTTCTCGTGCCTTTCTTTTAAACAGAATCTGTCGGTGCAGGCTTGGAAAAGGTAACTCCTCTAACTATGTCGAACCTCGTTTAGCAAGAACGAGCTTCATTGTGTTTCCTAACGCTGCTTCTGATTGGTGCGTTCACACGAAAAGCAAAGGTAAATTTGGTGCAGATTGAGACTTGACACGCCGTGAGACTTGGGTCTTCCTCCAAATCTGTAGAGCTTCATATTTGTGTGATGTCATGATTAAACAGCAGTCGTCGTGTCTTGCTCAAACATCTCAGGCTAGGACTTGGACTGAGAACATATTTTTTGTCATTATTTAGCCTCATTGTGCGCTGCTGCACTGATATTCTCTTCTAAGATGTGTGGAAGAGAAAAATATCAAAATACCCTGAGTTTATTTCATACTTTAGTAGTGGAATAAAAGTACTTGGTTACATCACAGTCCCTGTAGAGATAAGTCTTGTAACCTCTGTACTAATCCATTTGATTTGAAGACTGTATCTAAATAGGCTTTTGCCAAGACATAAGAACTAGTCACGACAAATTAACACCGCTTTAAAACTTTGGTGACTTCGCCCAGTTACCCTGCAGTGATCTTTGTACGGTGCATGCAGCATGCCTCTGTGTCCAATATGTTTTTCCTATGTAGCTCTGGGCAGATGAGCGGCCCTCCCTGAGTTTGGTTCAGCAGCTTGACGTGACTGTTAAGGTTTATCCATCATGTCCTCTGTAGTGGGCAAAAGTTCAACTGAAAGATGCTTCCCCCCGTCCTCTGGGTTCTCAGGAGGATAAAGATAAAACAGAACTGGGTAAATTGTTGTTTGGCTCTATGGGCTCAGGGGCAGACGATTCATAGCTCTCACTTTTCTATTTCTATCTTGTCTGAATGCTGTCACTTTTCCTGCATGTCGTATCTGGTTACATTGTAGCTGAATGAGAAATTATCCAAAAAAAAGAGCCTGATGAGAAGAGATAAAAACCACCTTCACTGCATAATTGTTGTCCAGCAGCCAACACCACGATGCTCCCTCCACTGTGCTTCAGCTGGGATGGTTTGTTGAACGTCCTAGACGGGTTTTTTTTCTTAAACAGAATCTAAAAGATGTATTAATTGCTGATATTGGACACTTTAAACAAAGGTTTTAGTAATTTACATGTGTTTCAGTGTTGAGTGAGCGTGAGTCCTGAAGGTTCTCCGTTTGTAGACAGTTTCTCTTAAATGATCTGAAACTCGTCAGTCAGTAGCTGTGACTGAAGACGGGGAAAACCCCATCGTCAGTGAGCAGATGTTTGTGCCTTTGAAAAGGAGCCGCATCTCTACAAACCTGAAAGTCCGAGTTTGTGTGTGTCACTTCAGTCACACCGTGTTTGTCTGTAATCGTGACTGAGATGAAAATCGGAGCACGTTTTGAGGAGTGGGTGCAGAGGTCGTGCCGTTTCTCACGGGTTAACCAGTGTTGTCCTGCAGCTGTGGTCCCGCCTGCACTCACGCCCCCCCAAAGTTAAGTGTACATGAGGGTGCAGTGTATGTATATACAGTGAAAAGTAAAGTTTATTTTTTAAAAGGTGTACATTTTTTTGAGCAATCTGATGTTTGAAAATGTTTTATTTTTTATGATGGGTGGGCGGGTGCGAAGCCTTGAGAAGCGGCAGGAAGCGCACACGAAAGAGCGCCTCGTGACCTCCGGAGCTGGCTGTAAAGACGGACAAGCGAAGAGAGAGGAAAGGGAAAATGGGGGGATTCTTTAAGGGCATTGGCAATAAGCTATACCGTGTGTTGCAGCTATCTGTACAGAAACACTTCATTAGTTTCTTTTTTCTTTTTGAACTCCTGCAGCCTCAAACAGCAGCTGCTTCAGACTCGGAAAAAAAAGGAATGTTTTAAATATTTTTTCTGTCTTTGGTTGTCGTCTGAGATTTGTTTTTAAAAACCAAATGTAAATAGAGTTGTAAATACGGTGCTCTTTCTCTTTCTCTAGAACAGCCGAGTGAACCTTTTGGTGCATAGCTGTACAGTAATCTAGCCTTATGATAATTACTGTAGTAATACCGTATGGGTGTCTCAGCTAAAAATAAGCCGCGTGAGGAAAAACGACACGATTCTGTTCATACCGTCGGGTCTGTTTGACTGTTGTCTTACTCAGCTGTATCCAGGTGAATGACGTGCATGTGTTTCAATGTTTGACATTCAATGACACTGAGGAGAGAATCAGGGGCAGAAATGTAACCGGACCAAAAAGCAACAGAAGAAGAGGAGAAATGGTTGAGTTGGAACTGACAGATCTTCAGTGTATTATTCTGTAGTTGATACCTGTTGTCAGATGTTACATATAGCTATGGTAATATCAAAAAATAAAATGTGCAAAACTGTCTGTTACTCTCAAGTGTCCAAGTCTTTCTTTTTAAAACATCTGTCCTGACCTGTGGAGAAAAAGCTGCAGACTGGAGTGCTGTCACTACACAACAATAATAATAAATGTAAACGGATCGATTAATAAGCACAGCTTTTTAATCTGTGTGGGTCAGACTGCAGCATGTGTGCGATCCAGGTCAGTGAAGGCGTCGAAAAGCGGTGAGCTGTGATTAACTGGCTGTGTGACACCGAGGAGGTTTACTCTCTACGTTTGGCAACCTCAGCTCTCCGCCTCGCTACTCAAGTAACCACGAAGTTTCCAGAGCGGATGGCGTGGTGCGACTTTATTCAGAGTTGATCATTTGATGAGCTCTCCATTTCCTGTCTCACAAACGGCATCGCTTCAACCAGGAATAAAGAGCAGTTGACTGAGACGGGACATTTCCAATGAGTACAAACAGAGCAGATACAGCTGGTCACACATCTCATTTCTTTGGTTGTGACTTTATTCAAGCATGGGATGATTCAGATCTGCGGTTACAGTTTCAGTACATGTTTTTTTTTTTTGCCATGTAAATAGAGCACAGAGTGTAGAGCATAAAAAGCAAATATTTGGGACTGCATTGCATTCCAAGGCACCAGGGGTTGTATAAGAGTGCATTTAAAACATAACACCAGAGTACTGTACACTGCAACCACGCATAATACGCTGGAAACATCACATGCCACTGTAAGATGGCTCAATAACAACATCTCGAGTATGGAAGCAAAGGAAGGCCAAGACACTGATCATACTGTGAGATTTAACGTACTGACGCATTCAAAACTTTACTTTGAAAGTCTTCTGTGTGATTTGATGTGGTGTGAAGGTCATTTTGCCGTGTTACAGACCAAACAATTACATCAGGGTATAATTTGGATCAAATCCACTTAGGTATGATAATTGTGGTTTCTTGGTTACCTCAATGATCACGTGTGAAAGTTCATATAGAAAAAAAAAAAATCAAGTTAAACCAAAGTTTTTCATTTCAAAATAAAATTTCAGCACTTGCTTTATATCAGCAGACTTTAAAAGTGTCGTCTCGGTCAGCCTTTGACGAAACTCTTTATGGACTGTGGCCAAATCACGTTTAGATTTTTCTAAAATCCAAATTTACATACAGTACTGTGCAAAAGTTTTAGGCAGGTGTGGAAAAATGCAGTAAACAAAGAAAGCTTTCAGAAATATAAATGATTGTTTATTGGCTCCAAATGTATTCTGCAGCAGGACGACGACCCCAAACACACAGCCAAAGCCATTAAGAACCATCTTTAGCGTAAAGATGAACAAGAAGTGACGGTATGGCCCCCACAGAGCCCTGATCTCAACATCATCCAGTGTGTCTGTGATTACATGAAGACACAGAAGGACGTGAGGACGCCGACATCCACAGAAGATCTGTGCTTAGCTCTCCAAGATGTACCTTCAAAAACTGTGTGCAAGTCCATCCAGAAGAACTGATGCTGTTATGAAGGCAAAGGGTGGTCACACCAAATATTGATGTGATTTAGATTCCTCTTTTGTTGATCGATGAAAATAAATGATACTTCCATTTCTGAAAGCATTCTTTGTTTCCTCACCTGCCTAAAACCTTTGCACAGTACTGTATTTATGCAAGCTGTACAACACATACCAAACTAAACTGTGTGCACTATCACAGATCATTCACTGATTTCAAAGCACAATTAGAGATCAGGCCGCTTTGAACCTTTATATCTTTTTGGCCTCCATACTCGATGTGCTGAGGATAAAAAGCAGATTTCATAGCTGAGGTGAGATACAGTCAGGTGCTTATTACTCATTACATCCTTAGAGCTCCTTATTTATTCTAAGTGCAGTTAACAAAGTTCAACATTTGAACACTGATTGAAGCAAACCCAAAGTGACTTCAGCAGCAGAAGACCAGAACACCAGTATAACAGAAAAGGACTTAATCAAAAGACTTGGATATAAAAATCTATATTTCTTCCTACAGTATATCACGTGTACTGCATCCCTCCGTGATTTCAACATCTGACCCATTTATCTCAGCTCCTGTACACATACCACTGCAACACAAAACCTCATTACAGTACATCCAATTTAAAGAGCAATGTAATACATTTGGTACACAGCAATGAACCTGAATCAACCATCATGTATGCGTCAACAAAACTGTAAAACTATTCAATGGTGCAGTGAAGATATTGCAGGTTAACAGTGCAAACTGGAGTGGGTGGGGGTAGGGGGGGGCAACAGCCACACAACTCCAAAGGTAACACTTTTGTTCTTCTAAATACACACACACACACACACACACACACACACACACACACACACACACGTAGAGCGATGTAAACCACAGTGTGCCGTCATCAGTATCTGCAGGCGCACCTGTCCTCATCACTGGATAGTCTTAGCGAGCTGCGAGGCTTCCAGCATTTTCTGAAACACAAAAGACAAACATCCTTTCAGTTCACTGCAGGAAACCTGTGTGCGCACGTGTGGTTAGTAACATAAAAGGGCAGGCCACGTTAGGTGTGCATATTAGTGGAATAGCAGAGCTAGTCCTTCACACTAAGTTCTGGTAAGAAGGAGCTTTAGACATTAGCAGGCTGCAGTCGTTTACTCCCAGCGTTGTAGTGAAACTACTTGCCCTCCGCCCACCTTCAAAGTAAAGTTACCACGGATCATTTAGTGAAGTTTTATTTAATTTGAAGAAAACTGTGTTTCTAAGACCTTAAACTCAGAGGACAAGTGTCTGTAGAGGTCGAGTCAGAAAGCCGTTTTCCTGTAGACTCCTATGGGACTGGAAGTCTTTTTGCAATCACAGCAATCACCATCTGGTGGCCTTCAGGTTTAAGGCACTTCTGCATTGGCTTCATTTTTCCAACCAGCAAAGTACATCCATCTTTTTCTTTCTGTCTACTTTGAGATTCTGTAGAAATATCAAAGCAAGACTGTTGATAACTTTGAGAGATCCAGATAATCATGAAGGTTCGTGATGAAAACTCTACAGAGCAATCCTACTTTAGTTTAAAAAACTGCTGTAGATGATGGAAATGTGTCTCGGAGTCTAGATCTCTATTACAGTATTGATAGATAATAACAGCCTTAGGCACAGGCTGTATTGTAAAGTGTCACGAGGAATCTTAAATAGAGCAGTACACTGGAAGGGCGTGTTTCGTGTATGAAACGAACAGACTGAAGCTTGTCAGTTTGTAAGACTTTCTGCAAAGAACACCATCAGAGCAGATCGCTGACGTGTTACTGTTGAGCTGAAGAACAAATATTTTAAGCTCCGTTTGCTTTGCAGACAGTTTCCTACCGTCACATTAATATGAAGCTGATTGGAGCTGTGTTTGTAGTTGTTTATAGGGCCCAAAGCAGTCAAACCCTTTAAGTAGCTCAGAAATAATCAGAGACTAAAGCCTGGGCTGCTCTGCTTTACCCACTGGAACAGCTTGAAAACAAAGACGATGGCAGGACGAGTTGAGATGTTTGAACAGATAAAGGAAAGTGACAAATGCTTAGTTTTCCATTTCTCAGTCTTGCACTCAGTGTTCCCCTGCAGGGTTCATGTAAACTCCACTTTATTGGATGATGACACCTGCTTTATAAGTCTCCCACAGTGCTTCTGTTCCCTAAAATGACATTATGTTGTGAGCAGTGAGAGGACCTGGGTTTTTATTCACATTTTATTACACGTCTGGCTGCGGGGTCAGGTCATTCTCCCGCAGATGGAGCCTGTCAGAGAGCGAGGACTGGCTCTCGGGATCAGACAGAAGCAAAACAACAAACCTCTACTGCTCTGCTAACTGCATGTTTCTCTAAGAGGACAGCAGGACAGTGTAGCTCATCCTCATCGATGCAGGCTTTAGTTACACTCTAAGCAAAAACCTGATCCTCTGTCAAGGATCTGATCTTGTCACAGCTGTCTAAACCCCACAGCTCTGCCTGCTGGGATATTTTCCACAAGGTTACACCGGTGCGCACAGATCAGGACGGACTAAATGGAGGTGTAGTCTAATAGTGCAGACAGTTTCTGGTTCAAGCTGGCCTTAACAGTTCCAGGTCGCACTTTAAGAAATGACTGCGCAAGACTCAGAAGATGTCCCTTCTCCCTTGGTGCTGATCTTGGCAGACTCATGTTTTAATCAACTAATTCCTCCAAGCTTCTGGAAAGAGGTTAATTAATGTATTCTAACACACGGTTTACAAACAGAGTCTGAAGCCTGGTTCACATCATACAAGTTAAATGTATCCTTGCAGACTGAACACAGTGTAGCAAACAATTCAGAAGTTTCCAACTGTTTAATTATTATAATTCAGTTTTATTTTGACCTCCACATAAGGGATGCTTGCATCATTCTTTACCTTTCTGCACGTGCATTTAAAGGTTCAACTTCAGATCATCAGATCATCACTTTTAAGGACAGAGACAGGCCACTGTTATTAGTCAGATAAAGGTGGATTGCTTTCTCTGGGTAGTGGACGAGTTGCTGTATTAGCAGAGGGCACCGCCATCGGCAGACTGACAGGCGGATTGGGACAGCATGTCTACAGATATCTTAGCCCAAAGGTGAATCTGTCGATTTAGCGGTTGATCTACTTTCCTACCCTTCACCTACAGCAATGAGCTGGAGCTAATGACTGGAAAAATGAAACAGAAGCACTTCTACAGATAGAAGTGGCTTCCAAAGGTTGTCTGAGCTCATCCTCAGAGATGAAGCTGAGTCATTGAATAAGAGCTCAGAATAGAGCTGCTACTCCTTCACATTAAAAAGGAGCCAATTACGGTGGTTCAGACATTTGACCAGCATGCCTCCTGGATGCCTTACATGTGATCTGAGAAGACTCTGGGGCAGACCCAGGACGTGCTAGAGGTCTGGGTGGGTGGGTGGGTCGGATGGACTGTGAAATGTTCACACTGACAAGCAGGATGAATGATGAAAACATACATATATACGTATGAACATGTGGTCTCGAGTCAGCAAATTAGTCGTTAGAAAGTTGTAGATAAACTGAGAGACAAAGACGGTGATGCAGTGTCCACAGTGTGTCCACATTGAGGGCAATGCAACAAAAGCAATGCTGTGGCTTTTGTTGCAGTGTGTTTCACTCCACGGTGTGTCATTTTTTCAGACAACCAAGTGGCTCGAATACAGCACTGAAGTGTTGTTGTTATGAATCATATTCAGAACCAGATGTTTGCGTCCAACTGTTGCAGTTTGTCCTACTTGTTGGAGGAGACAGTATTTACTTCCAAAGCTGACCGCTACACCGACACAAATGTGTTTTTACCTTTTCAGACAATCTGCTTTTATGAAAAGTCAAACACTTTTAGATCTTGTTGAAAACACAAGAATGAAACTAGAAGTTGATTCATTTATTTTGAAAAACAAATATATTTAAAAAAAAAAAAAAGTTTTTTCACACATTTTATATTACTAAAACCACAGATTAACTATTCAAATGATAGTTTGTATCATCATCCTACCTTGATACAAACACAGCTCATTACGAGTGAAAGCTTAGATAAAGCATCGTCTCTTGCTCACAGTGCACACCTCTCCTCTTCAGAGCTTTGTCTCTGGACCCAGAGCTACTGCCTGCCCTGCTAATAGTCTTCACATGTCAGTATTTATCATCGAGGCAGGACTTAAAAACCTCATAACACAAACTCACACACAAACTCACGCAGAGTTGTGTCTCCATGTGTTCGGAGGGCGTTACATTAGATATTTCACAGCGACTTATTTGAACCGTAATTACTGTCCAGCCCTACTCTAACCTTACACTGACCCTAAACTCAGACTAGTTACATTACTGTAGAGTTTAACTGAAGCTACAACATGAGTAAAATAAACGCTAAAATAAGCTAGCCTATCTTCCACACCGGAGTAAACCCTCGCTACACACGTGACCACCAAAGACATTTTGTTTTGGACCAAACAATTCTGGGGACACCTCTAGATCAAGCATCATATAGTTGTCACACCATACGAGGTATTGAGAGTACCTGCCCTGAGGGAGGAGCTTAACCCCCCCCCCCAGCTTAGCGAGGGATGCTGTGTTCTCCTCTGTGAAAATGAATTGCGTGTGCATGTGACAAATGTTGCACTGCTAAGCCGCAATGTCTTGTCAAGGTCTGAGGTGTTGTTACAAAGTGTGTAGTATGAAGAGTGCACAGCTCTCTACTGTGGACCGATTCTGCTGAGTGTTCATTACTGACTGCTGACTCGGACTAAAGGAGCTCAGACCTTACTTAAAGCCCCCACCCCACCCCGCAAAAGTTCAATCACACTAGAAGGCTCAAATCTGGGAACTCATCACTTTGAAATTAAGCAATTGTGTTTTTCAGGCAATGAGCAATTTTTCATGGCTTCAGTGTCCCTGGCAGATACTGAGAGCAACACATCCACTTCTATCCACCGCTCACCGTTTAGGTAACCAGTCACTTTATAACAAATCCACTACAAAGTCAAACTGCTGTCACACAGTAGCTGAGCAAAGCTGGGAGCATGTAACCAAAGTCTGCCCAAACATGATTGGTCAGTGGAGCTTAAACTACAAGTGGACTAAAAATAGAACACAAGAAGCTACCATGACCAACAAACTCCAGTTACACGCACAGAGGGAACAGAGACTTGAACATGTGGGATTCTGGGAATTCTGATGTCTAAATAGAGCTGATGGCAGTTTGAGCATTTCCCAGTCCACTTAGTAAAAACCTGAGTACCTTCCATCACTTTTAACTTAAGTTATATTTACAGTGCTGCAATCAGCTGATGTTTTCGTGACAGTTTCAACCTGACTGATCCATGAAGCCACGAGGTCACGTTAAAGAGTGACTTTTTACTTGCAATGCTGGGTAGAGAGCAGTCAGTGACAGCATTGATCTGCACGAGCAAATAATAAAGCAAGATTAAATGTTAGATAAGAACCAAACCGACACTTTATTTTTTTGACCAGGTGATCAGATCCAAAACTTGACAACCTGTAGGAACTGAACCACCTTTCAATCATGTTCAATTAGTGTAGACGCTCACAGACTGTCAGATTTCAGTAAAGTTAGATGACCGCAGGCCGTGATGCTACATGGACAGACCTCCCTGCTTTGTGTAGACTGTGCGATGGCTTTGATACATGGCTGTTTGATAACAGCTGAGGACACCTTATGCAAACAAGGCTTCTGCTGCTTTGACCACCATCTTACTGTTGCACTTGTATCAACCAGGACAATCGAGACTGTAAACGGGCAGTTGGAACGCTCGGATAAACCAACACGTTCATGCCGTCACTAATGTGGAGCGTCGTGTTTAGAACAGAGCTACAGAAAGACACAGCCCTGGAAGTCAGACGTGTATCCACTGGGATGGCATCAGTATGACATGTATCTACCGCTTCTTTTCCTAATGACAGCAGGGTTAAACTATGGCAGGATCTTGTGCCGGCCCTTCAGTCTGCTGTGACTGATGTGTTCAGATGGTGGTGCAGAGCAAGGTGACATGTAGCTGAAGAAGTGACGCCAACAAAACTGCTAATCCGTCTGATCAAGTGTCTCCTGTGGGAATCTGAGATCCCTGCACAAGTTCTCCAAAGGAGTCACACTATGATACCCTCTATGTCTGAATGCATTTCATCCCAACATATTATTATCCTATAGAGTAGCATGAGGGAGAGGGCTCCATGCTCCGTTTAATCAAACACTTCTTTCCCATTTTGAAATTTAATGAATTAAAACCATAAATCCTAGAATTCTCTTATTGATCTGGTTTCAAGTCAATTAGTCAAGCTGTCATGCTGGAAAAACTGCTACACTAAGTAAGTTTTAAAAGCTCTGTGGCTCTCAGCCAGCTGTACCACACTAAAGGCAAACTGGCTCACAAACACAGAGTATGCCGAAGCCACTGGTGTCTACACACGATGTGTCCTTCGGCAGTAGCACATGACACACAGTTATAGCAATAGTGTCACTTCCTACTCGTCATATCTTGATGTCTCGTCGTGACATAGCAACAACCTGAGTGTCATTTTTTTAATGTGCAGTGTCACTGTTGTAAAGGAGCATATTCAAATAGTAAAACAGGATATTTTCCCAAAGACCAAACAAAACTGAATCAGCAGGTGAAGACAAAATAAAAAAGTCAAACAAAGCAAAAGCAAGTGCAAAAATAGGATGTACACGGACTCCTGACTTCTAAACACCGGCTCTGTGGACCTGTAAAACTGCCTGTTTTATCTCAGCATCAATATTTTTATGGTTTTGATCCACGGTGATCTGCATCTTATAATGTAAAACAAAACTGTTGAAATTACACATCCTAAAACATCCTGATTTTCTAAATGATTCCTTATTAAACATGAAAAGCTTCAGAATGTACTTCTTCACAGTTTTTACAGAAAAAAGAAGGATGTTTGCTCCACATGGTTATTACACAATCATTTTACTCTTATGGTTCACTTGAGATGAAATTGGGATTTATGCAGCTCATAAACTAAACTGAGTTCTGCTATAGTAACATCAAAGGAAAGATGCTACATGTGCATCAGATTTGTGTGCGACACACTCTTGTCAATAGCCACTTCAGCTTTAGAGCTTCAGATCAGAACTTCTGGTTCAGACTGAGAACATGAATCAGTGTGTGCTTGTTTTCTATGCCATTTCTCAGGTAGCTTCTTCTACCCAAGATGTCTACACGATTGGGCTCCAACCTCCGACACAGCATCTCTGCTTACTTCAGCTGCTACATTAATGTAGCAGCTTGCCTTAAGTAGCAGGCAACCATCTTCATTTAGCTCTCATTCTGTCTGAATGGCCGTCTTTCTGAGGACACTCAGACTGATATAGGAGAAGCCTAGGATATACAGTTCATAGTTAAGGAGTCATTTATCCGCTCAGATGCTACGATGGGAATCTTCTTTCACGCCGACAGGTGAATCACCAGCCTTAACTGTAGTGTCACAGCATCACACATCTCAGCTTGTTAGATCACAAGCTCACATCAAAAACATCTGTATTAGAACACACGGTGAGTAGCCAACTTTATAAGTAATTAAATATCTTCTAAGTACTCGGCAGTAAAAACACAAAAGAGTGTCCACAATCACACACAGCCTGTGAGCTACTCACCCTCCGTGGAGCTGTCTCTGCAGAAGCAAGAGACCACACATTAAACCCAACATCACTGGTTAATAGAAGAGTGTGTACATGAAACAGACCAATTAAACATGAATATTCAGTCAGGAAACAAATATTAGCATGATGTGGTTATATATTCAATATATCTGTGGTAACAGCTGACGAAATCTAATCTATCTGCATAGTGAGTATAAAAAGATCTGTAATTATTCAAACAGTTCTTCTGGTAAGACTGGCAAATGGTATGTAATAAGTCAGACCATAAAACAGCAATATATTGAGGAGGGGCAACATACTGAAGGGCAGCAAAGACCATATGAAAGAAATGATGATCCAACAGCTCATCAGAGAAGCACTCAGCTCTGTCAGTCCACATCAAACAAATAGCTGCGGTGCACAGAAAGCCAATGCTTTACTGTGGAGCCGTATCAATACTATTAGCATAGGGCACACCATTTATCCTCAGTAAAGTGGTCTGAGACAGACATCGAGAGCTCTCCTTAAGGCTAAATGTGAAGCTCTGGAGCTGTACGTTGTTATGGAGATCTACGTGAGCTCTCCACTCTTGTATACATCTGACACCTCACAACACGATCATGTTAGGGATATACACTCAAACTGGTAGAAATAAATAGTGATTAGAGAAGCCTAAGAGTTTTGCTCACAGACATTACTTACACTGACCGTGTTATTTAAAACCATTTCTACCACACTTAATTAGGTATAACTTGCTAGCATCAGCTTGGAAGCCCTTCAGAACAGTCTTAATTTTTTGTGCTGGAAACAGTCACCACATATTTTGGTCTATATTGACATGATACTATTGTGCAGGACACGCTGGGGAGATTATATCTCTCGGCTGGCCTGGGAACGCCTTGGTGTTTCCCCGGGTGAGCTGGATGAGGTGACTGGGGAGAGGGAGGTCTGGGCTTCTCTGCTTGGGCTGCTGCCCCGGCGACCCGGCCCCGGATAAGCGGAAGAAGATGGATGGATGGACTTTTATGCAGTTGCTGCTGATTTGCCAGCTGAACAATCATGGTACAAATCTACCATTCAAATGAAACCTAAAGGTACTGAATTGTGATCTGGTGACTGCGGAGGACATCTGTGCACAATGAACTTATTGTCATGGTCAAGAAACCAGTTTGAGATGATTTGAGCGATGTGATATGACAAGTTATCCTGGTACAAGAAACCAGCCAAAGATTTAGTACACTGTGATCATAAAGGGATGAAGACAGTCAGCAACAATACTCTGGTAGGCTGTGGCATTTAAACAATGCTCCAGTTGGTACTAAAGGGCCCAAAGTGTGCCAACAAAATATCACTAAGCAAAAATGCATAATCACCCAGAGAAATGTTGCTCACTGGATAGTTTCTCTTTTTTGGACCATTCTTTGCAAACCCTACGGATGGTTATGTGGGAAATCCCAGTAGATCAGCGGTTACTGAAATACTCAGACCACCCAGTCTTGTACCAATAACCATACTATATTTAAAGTCACATTCTAATACTTGGTTTGAACTTCAGCAGGTCATGTTGACCATGCCTGCATGCCTAAATGTACTGAGTTGTTCCTGTTTAACTGGCTGATTAGATGTTTGTGCGTTGGTGGTTAGTGAAAGTGGAGTGACCATTAGCCTCCTCTGGTACGACTTCAAGCTGTATGCCAGGAGTGAGCAAGACATTGACTTACTGATTCACTTGACCACAATCCTCATTTGGACTGGATGATCTGGACTGAAGGGGTGGATCTGCCAGAAAGCAGAATAGCAGACATACAGGACAGCTAAGTACCTAAGTACCACAGGCCAACAGGAACCATGATAAAGATGCCCGAAGGTCAACCACAGCCAAATACCTGCCAAAGAGAGGTCCGGTGCTGAGAAGCCAGCTGAACGGTGGTAATAAGATGCAAGCCATCAAGCCCTACCGATCATCAGATACCCAGCTGGAGCATTAATAACTTGGCCACAGGAAGAGATTGAAGCCACTGATGTCAAGACATGAAAACTCCTCACAAGCACCAAATCCAGAGAGGCAGGAACCTAGCACAGCCCACACATAGTAGCAGGATGTAAGATGCAAGCAGGGACTTGTGGACCAAGCAATGTACAAGAACATCTGTGAAATGGATTAGAAGTCCTCAAGTCCCGATGAGAGACACCACCAAAGGTGGTTGTGAAGAACAGGGCTAATGTCCAGTGGGACTTTGATTTCCAGACAGACAAGCAGCTACTGGCCAACCAACCAGACATAATGGTGGTTGACAAGGTACATAAGACTGCAGTTGGGATTAGATGTGGCAGACTGAGTGGACAGCAACATGAGGAAGAAGAAACATGAGAAAATAGACTGTGGAAAAGTATTGGGGCTAAAGGAACAAATGAAGCAAGTGGGTTGAGCGGTAATAAGAGATTACATCAGAGGTCTCTGTGCAGAAGAGTGCAGTCCCAGGAATAGCTAAGATACTGAACCTTCAAAATTCCAGGCCTGATTATGGATGCGCTGATATTTGCATTGAATATAAGTCCGACACTTACCCAAAAAGCTGGATCAAACATCAGTGACAATGAGTCGATGCACAGTGCAAAGAAATTTTGCTCTGTGTTATTCTGGGTTTACTAATTCACACAACAACAGCAGCTAGCAATAGAGCACATGTAGGATAAGGAAGCTAAACACAGAATTTGAGCAGTTTGACCATCGTGAAGTGATGTAAAAAACATTTGCAAACCAGACAGAAGGTGTTGGTGTAGTAGTGTGTGTAAAATATCTTCAAAGTGAGCCTACAGGACTGAAAAGATCAGATAAAGAGGTTTGCTCACTTGCTTGTTTACTTTCACTCTCCCTACACCCACAGCAAAGGTACCATATCAGATCGGTCCATAAGGGATGGACCGATCCAACTGACAATGACGACAACTTTATTTATCAGTAAAATTAAGTTCAGATCACTTCTTGTTCCCAGATGGGAAACTGTTCTTTGTGCTTCGTGCTGACACCATTTACTACAGGACTCCTTCCACTAAGCAAACTGAAAAGAAAATTGCCAAAATACTGGTGTGCTGCTGGTGGAACTCCTCAGCCTCATAGTAGATAAACCTTGGGTATCAATTTGAAAATCCTACATCGCTTCGTTCTCAAGTTATCGCATTCATAAACTTTGGTGTTCATGCTGCCTGCCTGCCTGCCTGGCAGAGTGATGACATTACCCATCAGCCTTTTATTGTTGTCAACGAATGTCACAGGACAGGTAGTAACTTACTGAGTGGTAACAAAGTAAAGAAAGTAAAAGCAGAGTCAGACTTTACCTTCTTCTTGAGGGCCTCCAATGATTCAAACTCCAGACGGGCCAGTTTGTCCTGGATGCGTTTGGGAACATCTTGGATGAGGAAGGTCAGAATGAACTTGAAGGCCAGCAGTACATGCTGAAATCACAGACAGACAATCACATCACAGGGATTAAGAAGTTCATGGGCCAGTGTTTCATTTACATCCTTTTAGTTCCAAACAGAGGAAGGAGAGCATGCTTTGAAACATCAACCTAACCTGATTATAGTTTTTAAAGATTGGTGTCCTTCATGGGACACACTGTTGTAAAATGACAGAGGACATTAGAGGAGAATGGGAGTGACTGAGTGGAACGTGAGGGTGAGACAGACTGTACGTGTCCTGGAAGCTGAATGAGAATGAAAAACCCAACCCAGGCAGCTTTAACTCCGCCTTCTAACAGTGACTCTGGAAGGAAACAATAGTCAGGGTATCAAAGTGCATATTCTATATGTCCACATTTCTACGTGCAGTGTCAAATATCATTCACTTTGAAAACCACTCAAAGTGCAAAAATGTCACAACCAACTCCACAGCTGCATATAGGCTCTTCCAGACTCACTGGTGTGTTCACTTTAAGTACCAATGAAAGGTTTAGAGAAACTCTCTAATGGTTGTATTTTTGTTATTTTAATAACACGCATGAAAAAAGCTGCTTGAGCGTCTGGGCCCACCTTTTAACCATGATGGGGGATGTGATGGTTTGGGTACTCTGGAGATGGCAAAGTAGGACATTTGTAAAGCGTAATTTATGGTCGCGCAAATTTGTCCGTCTGTCTACACGTTCCCATTAGGAACGGATCTGACAGCTAGAATGCCAAAATTCTGTGATTCGAGCAAAGTTAAAAGGACAAGAATCGTGTCCGTGTCGTGGACATGATTGTAGAGTCACTTTTGGTGAATATTCGCATGGGCCTTAATTTGAAACTTTCTTGCTGCCCACACATTTGAGCAGAAAAGTTAAAAACAAGTATTTTATATGCATTGAATATCAGGATACATACAGATCCAAGTAACCCAGAAGGTTGCTTAATCTATTATGAAGAACACTTTGTGCTTGTGAAAGTCTTAACCGGGTCCACAGATCTCAGTTTCTCTCCGTCAGACCTCGAGTGATCAAATACAGCAGACTGCACACTTCTGAATCAGCAGAATATGTGTTTTCCTATAAAGATGATGAAACACACACACACACACACACACACACACACACACACACACACACACACACACACACACACACACAC